>BMAO01006954.1:63901-209749 GCA_019973975.1 Trichonephila clavata | reverse complement strand
CGTTTGACTGACATAAATCCGAAGATTTTTGAAACACTTCTAGTCTATACAACAGAATTTTTGAGAATGAGTAGAAAACCATAATATATCTAGCTGAATGTTACCCAGAAGAAACGGATTTATATAAAAAAATATTTGATTTTCAAAGTTGAAGTAGAATATTGAGAAATTTAAATTTCTAGACAAACTTTCTTTTTTACTTTTCATCTGATCTGAAGAAAAAAAAAAAAAAAACGCGAATTTTTCTCAATGTTTAATCAATGTTAGCAGTTTTTCTTATACAGCAGGTATTTTGATATAATATATACAAAATAAAAAAACAAGTAAACAATAAGAGTTCTGCTTCAGAAGTTAGCAAATTATACTAATTTCTTTTATATTTTTTCGCGTTTTACGTTAATCAGTTAAACAGAAAAACAACACTGATTTAAATTTTAACTATGGGAAATTTTATTACAAACACAAAAAGCCTGAATATGCTTAAAAAGCATAATATACAGTGTTCAATTGGAAACAATTATTTGATTAGTAAACTTAATATTAGTTTTGATTTATCTGAATTAAGCAAAATATCTGTTGAAGTAAACACAAGAAATAGAGAGATTATTTTCCTATATGTTTTTGTTATCCAATGGCTGCGGATTGGTATTTTTACCATTGCAGACCTAGTACATCCCCAAAAGCTGGTATCACTCTTTAGTGCGGCGCCGTATAGGCGGATACCAATCGTCGCAGGTAATTTTGTCACCCAGTTTCCTCCACACCTGAGCTCCGACGAGGCGAGCTTGTACCAGGATTTAATTTTGTCGAGAGTGCCAAACAAACACTCTAGGGATCTTTTACATGCCGTATAATCATACGACATGCCGCTGTCATTTTCTGCATCACGAAAACCACGGACTTGGGCGTTTCCTATATGTTGACTGTCGGTTTTAATGCAAACATTATGTGGGTCATATCTATGGATTTGTTGGCGTATCATTTGTATAAGCCAGTAACAACCTTCAGACTGAAGTGATCCTTTTTGTCTAGTGCTTAAGTTACTTGCTTACGGAACCGAAGGTCGCGGGTTCTTCCTATCGGATAAGATACCACTTCATTGGTGACGCCAACACTTTGTTGAAGTAGTATAGGTTGAGAAAGACGTTGGATATTTATAATGCGTGTTCAAAATATTGTTGATTTTGGTTAAAACAATGTTCCACACATCATAAAATTGTAAATGAACTTTAATGTCGCTAGTTAATAGGTAAAACATGTGAAATACATTGTAGCACGATGTTCTGCAGAAAAGTAAACAAATGGAATGATAATAAGTGTTACAAAATGACAAAAAAAAATTAAGATTTTATGTTTGTTCTCTTCAGTTCATGCAGCCACAGATTCACGGGGGAAAAATTCTTTGAAACCATATTGAAATCCTTAAAATCTGCGAATTTATACTTTGGTATTGTCATCTTAAAATAAAACTAAGCCTTGATATCATATTACTGTTGTCATCCAGTGATTTTATGTAACATTCAGAAATGAAAAGAATTCGTAAACATTAAGAACAATTAAATTCTTAATTTAATAGGTCTATTTTTCGTGTTTCATAACCTCTTTATAAATCTTGCATTTAAAATTAAATCAGCGTGTTTTTTGTAATTTATCAATAAGTACAGCATTTACTTTAAATATTCAAATTATATTACCTTGATCTGTGTCATACTTTTTAAAACTGAGTGAATATAGAAATGTGGTTGTGAAAGTAATACCAATATTACAAAACCTTATGCTTCAAAAATTTGTTGAAAACAGTGTTTTCGAATTATACTATTTTCAGGTTTATACATTTATTTTATCAGCAAGTTTCAATTCCAAAACACTAAGCTGTGATTCAAATGGAAAAATGAAACGAATAATTTCAATTTGTTATTCAAAAACAAAAGGAAAATATTGACATTTCGTAAAACTCTTTCGAACACTGCAAATCATTTCAAGCGGAAATCGTTTATTCTAGTAATTGTTCTATTAGTTGCTACTATCGTTCTTTCTCATTATAATTTAATATTTCACTCCTTGTTTTTATCTTGTAAATGTTATTGTTCTCTACATCGTAGAATGGAGCAATGATCGTTACGTTTAAGTGTATTCAAATGCTTCCAGTATCCAACCGATTACTGTAATCGTGTAGAAAAAACATTGACGTTAAGCTATCTCCTTCCTAAAATAACGACGCTATAACCATTGGGGAAGAAGTACATAAAGCGCCGTTTTCACGTTTATTGCTTTAACAATTCTTCTACCGATATCCATACTAAACTTTTGTCGTTACCTGTATGAAGGTTGGTTGAGTTTTCAGCTAAACAAATAATAAAATCGACATGACTTCCCAAAAAGATAGAACGATTTTCTTAAGAAATGCAGAATGTTAAAATGTTTCATTTATTAATAGTAAAAATAATGAAATTTCTTTTATATGTAAGAATATATCTTTCCATTGAATGACATTACATTATTTTTACGTGTTACGTAATAAACGATAATTCCGCTTGAAAAATGATATATTCTACGCCTTAATCACATGTACAGTTATTTGAGAGAAAAACGCTATGAACAATAGTTATAACTGTTAAAAATATTATAAAAAGAAATTTATAAAAAGGTTTATATACAATATATTATAATTCCGAGAAATGTTATGATTTGTTGTGGTTAAATATTATTTATTACAATACAATAGAAACGTCGTCTATCCGAACGTTTATTATCCGGAGCGTCAAATATCCAAATCGAAGTCTGGATACGTATTCGAATAGTACAATGCTTAACAGTTGTTTCGCGTAAGGCCAAAAGTGAAAGGAAAATCCAAGGTGAGGAAGTGGCCGCGTGGCCTAGTGTCAAGTCATCGGATCATGGCTAGCATGTCAAGAGTTCGAGCCCAGTACCACTGAAGATCCGCCGTGTAGGGAGTGATGCACGTTAAATCTGTCGAGAGCTCAACGTCCTCCCGTTGGTGTGGTGTGGTAGTTAGGAGAGGGGTGCCAGCTCAGGTGTCGTCCGCGTCGCTTGACCATGTTCAAAATTACGCGGACCGTCCCCAAAAACCCTCGTGTAGCTGAACAGTGGGACATTAATATTCACTCACTCACCCAAGGTGAGGAATATTTGAGGAATTTCAGCTGTGATCTGGTAAACATCTTCACGGAATATTAGGTTTGTTTGTTTCCAAGTGAGAGGTGTATACGTGCTCTTTTGTTAAGTTTTGTTTATGTAGAAACCTGGATGGCATGCGATGCAGAAGACTGTGGAATTCAATTGCTAAATGATGACGAGATCGTGACTTCCATGCAACAAGAATCTGATCCTTTTGACGATGAAATGAATGGAGACGAGGGCAAACAACAACGAAAGTAGCAAGGTTCATCAAATGCTGACGCGTTTCTCCTTTAGAGACAGCTATAGAGTGGTACGAATAACAGTCTGAGTGATGTCTACTCAACTACTGCTGCTGAAGAGAATCAGGGACTTTGCATTGAAAAAACAAAAGTGTACAATGGTACAGCGAAAAATAAGTGATTATTTTCCACAATCAAAGTAAAATTGAGACATTTTGCACCTATTTTGCTTTTTCTTCAAGCACATTTCCCGCATTGATGATTTTCAATATTTGTATAGTATCCGGTTTCATATACTGCATAGATCGCATTCGGTTTTCGGTTACCCGAACAATCGCGTATCCGAACGGTGTCCGGTCCCAATTGATTCGGATAAATGACTTTATACTGTACCTCTTAATCAATTATAATATATAACTGTTATAAGTATTTCTCTCACAAGACTTTCAATTTTTTTGTTCTTTTTAAGGAATAATACTTGAGGTTTTATATTCTTGAAATCGGTTAACTCTCAGAAGGCATGTGCAATTATTTTAACTATCATTACTGGAGATAGATTTTTTTTTATAATTATGAAATATTATATCTTTATGAAATAAAGTTTTGTGTTATTTAAAAAATCAGCTAGAACTAATCTCTTCAAATAATAATTTTTAACATCAAAATTAATGGGGATTTTATTGTTTCACAACTTTTTTACAATTTCTGAGCTCCGGATTAATTATTGAGTTGATTGTATCCTATTCACAGAAATTGACTTTTAATCAACTATTAACAAATTTAATAGATAAAAATTGTTTTAGAAATTTAAATTAATACTTGATGGTTAAAAAAAATAGTAAAAAAGTAAATTGTTTCTTCAAGTTATAAATGAAATTCCTTTTCCAATTTTTCTACTTCATCTTTTATTAATCATTATTATTCCTTTGTAATGTAAAAACTTTAAATATATGTAATTTGTAAAACGTTGCATGTTTTTCAATTGTCCACAAACTTAAGTGGCTGGATGTAAATGGTTGTCTGTGTGTATATCGCAACAAAAAAAACTGAAGAAGAAGTAGAAGTTCTTCGAAAGTTATTGAATTTTAATCTTTATCAAATAGCATAAATAGGGAAAGCACCAAATGGAAATATGTGAATAGATTTAAAGGAAAAAATAGAATTAATAAATATAATTGATTTTTAAGTGCAGTTCTTTTAGCAATCTACGTACAGTGTCTAAAATTTTTATTTGAATATATCATTCACTGCTAAATCAGTATTTTCAACATTATGAAGTGCTTTTTTTAATTCACACTCGGATGTTTAGAAAATATAGCCAAGAGACATGTCAGAAATATTAAATATCACCTTATCCAAAAACAACTGGTAATATCTAGTTCAGTGAATTGGAATGGTGTCTGTATTAGAACAGGTCATTTAACAAGCTAACTTTTTTTTCGCAATTCAGTTCGAGAGAGTTCTGTAATTTAAATATTAATATAATTACTTTAATACTATCTAATAACCTAAACATTATTGTATTAACTGAAGTAGAAATATTTTTAATATAATATAGCCTCAAGTATTCAGGCATTATCCCTTGAATAATTGACCTTGATTAACGTATGTATAATTTGAAACAAATGAATACTTTTTTCTTAGATTGTTTTCTTGTTTTACAATTTACCAGACTTCAAAAATCAATTCTTTTCATTATTCTGTATAACTTATGAACGCCCTATTGCGCGAAAACGCGTTATCGTGATTTGGGGTGCTGTCAAGTCCGATAGCAGATGAACTTATTCGTAATCAGGGTACTATGATTCCCTAGTAATGTGTGGATATGATATGGCTAGTAACACTCCCCTCCCCCTTGGGGGTGGAGTTAACCAATCACTGCCTTTTACCAGCAGGAGGCGAGTAAATCTCATTCACACACTTCATGCAACAGCCAATGTGTTCTACAAGATGTACACATGTTTTTTTGAGTTACCTTTTCTTCACATCACTCTCAAACCGTCGACGTCTGCTACATGATTGGGAGCCACTTATTTGCTTTGCTACCACCTCATTCACAAGTCAAATTATTACAAATGGATACCTCAGGAAGTTACCCATATTATCAATGACTCTATTACTAGCCATGCTCTTCTTATATCAGTGCTACTGCCTCTGATCTTGTTTTAAACATTGTATTGTACGTTGCTGTTTATTCACTTTCTTGCATCTCCTTGGTGTTACATTTTCAATGCCATGCTGTATAATTGCCAAAGTGTATTTTGTACATCATTATAGAATGACAAATCAATTTAAAAGTGGTTTAAATTAAGTGTGGTTATAATATTACCTATTTCATCACTATGCAATATTATTGATATGTTTGGGTATAGTTTAATTAAAACACTCTATATAATAAAGTACACACACACACATTAAAATTCGGATTTAAATAGTTTACATTAAGTTGTTAAAATATTATCTTGAAAACTATTTTGAAACACGATAATGACCATAGTCATCTAATTTAATATCTGTACGATATGACTTAATATTATTTACCTGAAAAATAATATTCCATTGCACATCTGCTAGTATTTCCAATTTTCTTTCCTTTTAACTTATGTTCAAAACTTTTTCGTATTGAAAATTTCATTATGTTCTTTTCATTTCAAGTACTCTAATTATTAGATTTATTTTTATTGCTAATTATGCTCATAATCTCTCTCGATCATTTTAGGATTCCTAAAAATAGTAGCTATGCTTTTATTGCATTTAGTTTCCATTACATTATTTACGAATTGTTTCGAAATAGTTTCTAAGAATTAATGCTTCATTTTTTTAAATTTCATTACTCGAAAGAATCCCTCAATATATTCTCAATTAATTATCAAGACTTCTTCGAAGTGATTGCTCACTTATTTCCAATTAATTAGAGGATATCATTTCTAGATTATTTATTATAACTGTCTAGATATTTTTATTGTGAAATGGGATTTTATTGGGACATTATTATACTAGAGTAAAATAAACATATCAAAGTATTGAAATATTTAGGTACTTTTTCTTCTTTCATTTTAGTGTCTTAAAAAGATATTTAAATTACTGATCAGTTTTCAAGAACTTTATTTTCTGACTTGAATTGCATTTGCTTTTGCGTACGAGTACGAGTTTTGTTATTTGTTGTTTAGGTGGTATATGTAAAAAAGTTTAAACCACAGTGTAAAAAAATTCAAATTAATTTTTCCCGTAATATTTTTTTTGTGTATTTAGATTAGGGGTGGCCAATCCGTAGCACGAGAGCCACACTGTGACACAGCGGAGTTGGAAAAGTGGCACGTGAAGAATAACTAAAAAATTCAATAATTTAAAAAAAAATAGTTTTTTTATCAATTTTATTGTAAAAAACGGTTGCTTCAGGCAAGGAAAAAAATCTTCAAAATTTGTATCAATATACGTTTGTGAATAAATAATTTCTGTTATCAACATAAAATCAAAATATCGCTCAAAACTAACGTATTTGTATTTAAAACAACCTACTTTTGTTTACATCTTAACGAACTAATCCCAATATAGATGATTTGGTAAAAAAAAAAAAAACTGCAAACGCAAAAACCACACATTAAGTATTGTTTGATAGTTATTTGAAATTAAATGTTTCATGTTACTCCTTTATTTTTTGTACCTAGCTTAACGAATTGAACCTGCAAAAATTTTGACAATTAAGCTTAAGAAAAATAAAGCTTAAATCATATAATTGTGACAATAAACCTTAAATCGTGTTATCACCGATAGTGCTGGGGAGTTATGTGTATGAGAGGAGAGAAGGGGAGTGAGAGGGGAGTTCTGAAAGAGTCTGAGTGTAGAATTTGTGGTTTTGTTATGAAGTGTGGGGTAGTTTAGTAATGTATGAGTAGTTAGCAGTTATAAATAAAATGGACGCTTCTTGTTAGAGAGTGGCAGTTGATTTTAGATATTAGTACCATATTTATTTTTTTATATTTAAATATCATAATAAACTTAATAAGCAACATTTTTTTTACCTTTTTTTTATTTTTATTTGTTAGATGGAAACGTTGGAAGTAGCCCGCATAATTTTTTTTTATCACTCTTCCCAAAACGATTGACCACCCCTGATTTAGATTGATCAAGAATATTGTGAGAATAATTTTCCTAAATTAAAATTACACAGTTCTTATGGAATTAAGCTTAATGTAGACTTAATCAATATCAATATGTTGAGGTTTTAGATATAAGCAAATTTATACACGTATCAGCTACCAATTGAACATTGTACTACATTGGAATGAAGCAAAAATTATGTATATTTGAAGATTCAAATCCTCGCTGCCAAATTTGTCATTTAAAATTTAGAAAGGAATCGCGTTAAAATCTGTTTTCTTTCTTGTGTACATCTTACAAATCTAGAAAAAGTGTTAACATTTTTATAACATTTATCATTAGAATATGGTAAAATAATTCTGACGAACTTTGTGAAAAATCAATAAATACAAACTTAATGCTATACAGTCCTAAGGGAAATTCTACAATATTTAAAAGTGTTCATATAAACGTACATAATAATTAATAAATTACACAAATAATACAATTGCTGTGGACATTGATGAAATCATTAAAAATATGAAATCTACTATTGAGAGAAGGGTAAATTTAAAAATACTTTTAAAATTTACTTTTAATTCACCGCGACATTAATTCGGAATTTTGTACAGTTTTTATGCTTGTAACCATTACAACCATTACCTTGTTATAACCATTACTTTCTCGAACTATATTTCTAATATTTATAATAAATATATTAGGCGTACAACTTTGCTTCCGCCGTTTTTTTCCGAAATTCGAGGCTTTATTGTAAAAAACTGGTTATACATTTATGATTCAAAATATTGTCCATCGCTGGCCACTACTTTCTCCCATCTTTCGGGCAGCGTACGAATCCCGCGTTGAAAAAACTGGTCATCTTTTGAAGCGATCCACGAATCGATCCAATTTTTTGCTTCTTCATAAGACCGGAAGTGCTGCTCAGCCAGGCCGCGTGCCATTAATCGAAACAAGTGATAATCCGAGGGAGCAACTTCTGGAGAACACGGCGGGTGGGGTAGGACTTCCCATTTCAACGTTTCCAAGTATGTCTTGCCCACTTTCGCAACACGGGGTCGAGCATTGTCATGCTGTAAAATCACTTTATCATGTCTCTCTTTGTATTGCGGCCGTTTGTCTTTCAATGCTCGTTAATTGCGTTCGATAACGATTGCCTGCGATTGTTTCAGTCGGTTTTAACAACTCATAATACACTACGCCGAGCTGGTCCCACCGAATACCGAGCTTGACCTTGGAACCGTGAATATTTGGTTTGGCCGTCGACGTGGAAGCATGGCCGGGATATCCCCATGATTTTCTGAGCTTGGGATTATCGTAATGAACCCATTTTTCATCCCCAGTCAAAATGCGATGCAGAAATCCCTTCCGTCTTTGCCTTGCAAGCAGCTGTTCACAAGCAAACAAACGCCGTTCAACATCTCTCGGCTTCAACTCGTACTGCACCCAATTTCCTTGTTTCTGAATCATTCCATGACTTTCAGGCCTTGTGAAATGGCTTGTTGCGTCACTCTTAATGATCCTGCCAATTCTTGTTGCGTTTGACACGAGTCTTGATCAAGTAATGCCTCCAATTTTGCATCTTCGAAAACCTTCTCTCTTCCACCGCCATGCTGGTTTTCGACGTCAAAATCACCGTTCTTGAAGCGTTGAAACCACTCTGGGCACATTCTTTCACTAATAGTGGCCTCACCATAGGTATCTGAGAGCATTCTATGAGCCTCAACCGCAGATTTCTTCATATCAAAGCAGAAAATTAAAACCTCCCGCAAATGACGAGAATTTGGCTCGTAAGCTGACATGTTTAATCGAGAATAACTTTATGATGCCGAAACAAATCGACTAATATTTCGATGGCGTTATGTTTACAAATACCTAAGCTTATTGTAGGCTATCTACGATCTATTTATTTCGACTACCACTTACCACTACAGCCATCTATTACAAAACGGCGGAAGCAAAGTTGTACACCTAATATTTTTAGTGTAATTGTTTAATGTACTTTGTTTTATGCATCTGTAGTGTAATAGTGGCCGTGGTAGCATAATGGTCAGGGAAACGGATTCGTAGCCCGCGTGTCACGAGTTCAAGCCAGTGCCACTGAATCCCGACCGTGTAGAGGCCCTACTGTATGTTAAATTTATCAAGGCTCAAACATCTTTCCGTTGATGTGTTGTAGAAGTTAGGAGAGGGGGTGTCAGGAGCTCAAGGGTCCTCCTTGTCAATTGGCCTTGGTTCAAAGTTACGAGGTATGTCGCAAAAAGCGCCCTTGTAACTGAATAGGGCGACGTTAATATTTACTCAATGTAGTGTAATATGTTAGAAAGAATAAGATCATATTTTTTATCATTTAATAGCCTCTTTAATAAAATCTATAGTAATTTTAATTAGGAATTCAGAGTATCTATATAAAACCGACATAATTTGAAATGGAACATAAATATTAAGAGTTGACCTAATTGTTTCAATAATAACATATATTTTATTCTTTTTTCCATATTTATACTTCAGAGGAATAAAATTTAGACTTTTTTCAACAAATTCAGCAGCGTTATTACATTAGTTCATCTCTAAATGATTGAATGTTATATATTTATCTGTAGGCAATGCTCCTTTTGCCTAGAAATGAAAGTAGAAGAGATTATTAATAATTCAGATAAGTAAATAATGTGCAGGTTTATAAGTAAATTAGCAGCATAAATATCTTTAACTTGGAAAATGTATTATAAAAAATTATCATATGCAATGAAATTATTAATGTTTCCACAAGTGTAAATATAAGAGCTCTACGCTAACCATAAATAGGCCATTTGCTAAAAGAAAATTAATAAAAGGATGGTTTTTTAATTCCTGAAAAATAAAAAAAAATTACGATTTACTAACATAGTATAATACCCAAATTTATGAATCTCGAAACTTTATACTTCCCAAGACAGTATTTCCTCAGAATATATTAATTTATATTTTTCATTAACTTACAGAATTGCAAAAATTTGTTAAAATTTCATTACTGAAAGGTTTTTTTTTCTTTTCAAATATTAATTTATATATTTTTCTAATTTTAATATTTTGCAAAAATGTATGAATTTAATATATATATATATATATATTCTATATAGTAATTAATAGTTTAGAAAAATGTTCGAAATTCACTTTTAATGTAACCATAAGTTGTATATATAGAATAGAAAATTTTAAGAATGTAATCTAAATGAAAATTATTTTGAAAAGAGATTTATTACAAATAATTTCCAATTTATTTGACGATATATTCTGAATATTAACTTTTTCTAAAGAATATTAATGAATTTAAGAATTTAAAACGAATGTAGTATGAGGATGTAATAATAATTTAAATATTTCAATACGATTTTTATAAAAAAAAAATTCTCATGAAAAAATTTTCAAAAATCGTGCCACAATTAATGTTGTTATACAGAATACCCAAGTAGTTTACAGGTCAGCTGTTGTGTTTTGTTTTTCATGAAATTCTCTGGAAAATGTTCGTTAACTCAATTGTTTTTAAAATAAATCGGATAATTATTTTTGATTATTGTAGTGGATTTTGTTTAATTAGTATTTTTGTAACTTTAGATTCAGCACATAAACATTGAATTCGAAAATAACTCCTTGCCTAATCTATAGATATTTTTTTTTTAAAAATCGACAATTGTTTTAGATATGCTTAATTTTTTAAAGATACAAATTATATAGTGAAACACATTTATAAAAAAAAAACTTTTGAAGCAAATTAGTAATAGTATAAGCTTTCCATAAAATACCGGGTGTCCCATAAGTTAGTAAATAATTTTAAAATGCATAAAAATTTAAAGAATTGATTTGCGAAAAAGTCATTATCGTGAAAGATTTTTTTTCGTTGAAAAATTAAATTCGTTACATTGTCCTACGGTTGATAATGATGCATTCAAGCAAATCTTAAAAAAATAACCAAATCAGAGTCCTTTAAAATGCCGGAAATTATTGTGGGTCCCTTTTCCTTTGAAGAGCCTTGTGCAAGATTAGGCTGGAAGACATGTCCAGTCAATGGAAAAAGTTACCTAGAAATACTACGAGATCAGTGATACCGTACTTGTAGGAACATAATGTCCTTGGTAAGGTGACACTCATGCAAGACGGTGCACCTCCTCATTTTACGACTGAAGTGAAGCTGTTCCTGAAAATAACGTTCACTGACGAATGAGTACTAAGTTTTTACTGAACACATTAATGGCCACCTCACTCGCCAGACTTAACACACGTCGATTCTTGGCTTTGGGGTTATGTTAAATCTCGAGTTAATTGTAAAGGCCCATCTTTGAAGGAGTTGAAGTACGCTATTTGCCATGAATACCCTAACTTCAAACCGGCAATGCTACATGCTGTGGTGAACAATGTTATCACTCGCTTATAAACTGTAATTTGTGATGATGGAGGACACATAGAACACGTATGCTGGCGTTGTAAAATGATTTCAAACATGTGCTGGAGGTCGCAGTAGCCTAGTGGTCAAGGTAATGGACGTGACTGGGCATATCATGAGTTCGAGCCCAGCACCACTGAAGACCCACCGTGTAGGGGCTCAATACATTTTAAATCTGTTGAGTGCTCAAACGTCTTCAAGTTAGTGAGGTGTCGAAGATAGGAGAAAGAGGTGTCAGCTCAGGCGTCGTCCTCGTCACTTGACCATGGTTCAAAATTGCGAGGTCAGTCGCCAAAAGCACTCGTGTAGCTGAACAGTGTGACGTTAATATTCACTCACTCGCTAACATGTGCTGCCTGCAAATAAATTGTTTTTCACAGCTATTTGGTACTTGTTTCTGTCTTTTCCATCTATATTAGGAAAATGGTACTAACTTTTCCCCCCTAAATAATCTCACTTCTCGAGAATGACTTTTCCGCAAACCGTGTTCAAATACATCAATTCTTTAAATTTTTATGCATTTCTAAATTATTTACTGACTTATGGGACACCCGTAAATCAGTGACTTTGAAAATTGTTGTTTTATAGTGTATTCTTTTTTATAACTAATGATATTGAAATTGCCCTTAATTTTTTTCTTAAAACCTGGTTTCTTACATCAATTTACTATTTGTTGTAAAATTATTGCTACTTGTATATAATCATTTACTTCATTTTAATTTCGGTAACTTAATTAGTTTTTTTTTTTTTAAAAAAAGAACGTTTGATTATTATTTTTAATTAATTTTAACACTTACAATTATTTTTCTTGCCTCCGGTTTAATTAAAATCTACCATTACTAAATCGTTCTTAATTGAAAAAGCATATGATTTACAAATTTGAAAAACCGTTCCATGTTTTATTTAGAATTTCTTAAAATTGTCTCACGTGATTATTATTTACACTTAGCCTTGACTTACAGCTCCAAAAATAAAGATGGCAAATTAATACTAAGTCAACTAATATTGATAGACAATAGTACGTACTTGTACAATAAGAATAATACTGAATGAGTCCAAATTTTTTTTAGACTTGAAAAATTCTTAAAAAATGGATGGTCAAGTGCAATTTACAAGAAAGAGCTCACAAAAAAGTCGGATTTTTTTCAATGGTAATATTTTTAGTTATGCATACATTTAATCAAGAAGGCGTGTTATCTGTAATTAGCTGCATGCAGAATGACGCACATCCATTCTGTGCAAACCCAGTAAAATGATTCCTGTTGAGTAACTAGTTTTGGTGAGGACTGAGTGATTCTTAGAGGTTGTAAGATCGCGTAGCTGTTCCATTCATCCGACCTCAATATGGTTGACTTCTACTTGAAGGGCTATTTTAGTTGATGTAATTTATCTTTGGTAATTTGGACTGTATAAACGCAGTTGTCAATCCCATATCATGATAGTCTTTGATGAGGGAGATGGCGTTTGGTGAAATTTCACAGTCTGCGGAGTGGCATGCAGGCTATTGGTTGTTGTGAGAAGATCTGGGATGTTTGGCTTAAGGCGGTCTTGACGTGATGTTCCTGAAATTTTGACTTGGGTGAGAGCCAAGAGGCTGCTCTCTAAATGGTCGATGATGGGTGAGGATTTAGACTCAGGTAAGGGCTATTTTAAGTCACTTGAGTACCATTTATACCCGCCAACCACGGGTGTAGCTACCGCCGTATCAGCCCGTATCAATGATACAGGACCCGCATACTTCTGGAGCCCCAAAATGTGTAAGCAAAAAAATTTAGGGAACTTAGTAGAGGGTCCTGTATCCTTTTGGTACAGGGCCCACGCGTGACTAGCTACGCCAGTGCCGCTAACATGAACCAAACTCAAAGGTTCTATTTATCGTCAGATTTTTGCATTTCATACGCGTTTTGCATTTCATTTTGCGTATTACGTTTAACTGTAACGGGCGCTGTGAGTTGGACAATGTTCTGGAGTTCATGTTGGACAATTGTTATTGCAAGAGCAAATGAAGGTGGCCTATTGCTGTCCCGTAAATTGTGTTTTGGGTGGTCAGCGACTTCTACCGGTGATATTTTTAGCTAAAAATGCTTTTGCCGATAAAAAAAATAACCGATTTTCTTGCGAAACCTTTCTTGCATACCACTCCTCTTAGTAATCCATTTATTATTTTTTTATTAAATTTAAATTTAGAACAAAATTTGGCTCACCCGGTATGTTATTTTTACATAATATACAATAATTGTATGCACACAGAATAAATTGAAATTTTTCATTTTTGTATAACATTTTTATAACCAGTTTGAAGAAATGATGTTGAAAATGTGAAAATCCAGTTTAAACCTGTTAACTGAACCTGAGCTTGATTGTTATTCAAGATGCTATGTTATGTTGGTAACAAAGAAAAAGAATTTCTGTGTGTGTGAACTGAATTTACACATCTGAAACAATTTGAAGTATACCAATTTGTTGCAGATACGTAGGTATTATTCTATTCTTTCAACCATTTAATTACATACACTACGTAAATACTTCGAAGACGAAGGTACATCTTCATAATATACATGATAATTATCAAGTTCATTTCCGGAAAACGGTCTCTTAAGTCATCGAAGACACTTCGTCAATGTCACTAACAACTCACAATGAATTCCGTCGTCAATTCCACTTCATTAATATGTCCTCACCGAACCTAACGAACGGAGGGAATAATTGAAAATGATGTTCCATACATTGACTGAAAGACATGTGGTAAGTAAAGGAACTCCTAGAGAGAGTTTAAGTGCATACAAACCAATTACTATAATCATTCATCTAACTAACCTATGATTCATATTATAATTTAAACCCTTCAAATGTATTGACTTGAAACTCAAGACCGAATATTAAGTAGTTATCTGTAATTATTGAGGATTAAAGAGTTTTTTAGCAATAAAAGTCTTTGGAATTCATTTGCCAAGTTATTATTTTTTTATTATATCAAAGTATGATATAAAATTATATAGAAAAATATGAATTACTTTGGTTTTCTTCTTACTCAGAAATTACTCATTATTTCTAGCAATCATTTACTTATCGAGAAGCTAACTTTTTACACCTTTTTTTTATTATAAATCCTTTTAGAAAATGATTTGGTTGCATTTACAAATAATATTACGCTAACCATTCTGTGATTGAAATAGCGTCATAAACTTGGAGTCGAAGCAGAAGATCAAGATAGATATGTCTTGAATTCATAAGAGATATAATAAAAGTAGATGAAATATTTAAATCTAAATTCATTCTCAAAATGCTTAAATTAAATAATGTAAGAAATTCATAAATAATTTAGCTTAAATGTGATCTTTATCATTTGTCCATACTTCATATATTTATTATATATCACTAAAATTAAGTTGTACTACGTTAGTACGCAACACATAAAATCAAATTAAATTTTTTGTTCTTATTTCAATGTATTTTTCATAATTGAGGTATACGAACACGTTCGGAAAACTTTTTAACAAAACAGCATACGAAAACATTATAAATGCTCTCTTAGGACTCAATACCAATAAATATTAATATTTAACTATCTATATTTAAAATAAATTACCTAAACTTTACAAAAATCACAATTATCAGTGAAATTTTAGCAATGTTTTTGAAATACTTCAAAGCAGTTAGAGAAAAAAGTAATACACATATATTAGTAAAAGTATTACTAAAACAAATTAGATACATTTATTTAGAAAATGTACTAAAATTTTAATTTTTTATTAAAATTTGAAAATTTTAGAGGTGGTTGAGTAAAGATTATTAGAATTGTTACATTCTTTATGAGACCATTATTTAAATAATAAGTCATAACTCAAAAAGTAATCATACAATAAGAATTAATTTAGTATATTCACTAGAAAATAACATAAAAGTATCAGGTTCAAAAAGTTTTATAGAAATACATTCGTAATATTTTGAGTTATCAGATTTGCCATGATAGATTTTGAGCAATTTAAATGCACACTTCTCTGGTAGATCAAAAACCCACTTCCGGTTTTCTAACTTTATAACATGGATTGTAACTTGGCCTCTAGGTAGCGTAGAAACAAAACACAGTATGTTTCGAAGATTCAAGAAATAGCTCTATTCAATAAAATAAAAAACAAAAATATCTGTCTTGACTGAATTTGGTCATTTTCAGCGTGTTCGGATACCTTAAACTCTTTTTAATCAATCGAAAACTACATTTTTATTTAAATATTCGCATTAAATAGTAATAAAAATCAGATTATTTATTTCTTTTTAATCATCAGATTAATGGGAATTAATTATTTTTATGAATGGAAAAGAACCAGTCTCAATTTTTCAAATTATAGCAAACACACAACAACCGTGTAATGAAAGATAATTCGAAATAAAAGGAATTTAGCATTCCTATATTTGCATAATATGGAAATAATAATCGACATTCACATGTAATGAAATGTATCCGTGGAGGGGGGGGGTGAGAAATCTGTTACAAGAATTCCCATTTTTTTAAAACAAATTTTTATTTTTTGATTCTACTTAGTTACTATCAATTACTTAAACATTAAACTATTTTTTAATTCTACTTTTTTTCTAAAATAATGTTTGTTTCTTGCTTCTGTAATTGTATATCCCTAAATATAAAAATCACTAAAATTAGAAAGTCTATATTTAAATTTATATTATTTCCCCTAATATAATATATACATATCTCTTTAATCAGAATAAACTTCCATGTATAATATGAGGGATAGTTGTTTGTTAATATAATAAGCTTTAGAATAAGTTAAACATTAAATTATATATACTGCTAAAATATTGTGAAGAAAAGTATTTTTGCATATGAAAATATTCCATATAGTTCAAATTATCATTGTGTATGATTTCTCAAACCATGGGCGAGTGGTTTTGTTTAAACTCATTTTTAATTATTATTAAAGATCTTCCTTGCGAAATATATTCCTTCTAATTGTCACCTACATTAATTTAACAGGATTCTTTAAATAATTTATGAGGAAATTTCATCAGTTTTGAAGTCCTTCATGAATTCATAAAGGCTATTATCTAAGCTTGCACATTGTAATTAATATTGAAGGCCTACACAAATAGTTGCCGCAGAGCTATTTCACTGAAAGTCTAGGGCATTAATATCTTATTAATAACCTTTAATAAAGCGTCTGCTTTCTGATAAATAATTATTTCAAAATGACCGGGTTGTGCATTTTATTTTCACTATAAATTATTTGAGATTTACTTTTAGTAAATTTAGCTATTAAGTACTGACTGCTTACATAATAAAATATCCATAGTGAAAGAGATAATATTTATTAACGTTTATTAATCTTTATTTTATTTTTTGAACTTTTTAACACATGATGCAAAGTTTGATACAGTTATGTAATAATTAAAACTAGGAACATAGAATTTTATTTTTAACGTTATATAATACATACAAGGTGTGGGTATTAAAAAAAGTCTGATGCTATAAAAATTTATTTTAATTACATACATTTTTACTTATTATCACCTTCAACATACACTTATCCCTACAACGATTTATGCGAATCTTTAATTGTTCGAAATAGTGACGGAAGTCTTTTTGTGTGAGCTCCTTTAGGACGCTTGCCGCTTTCACTGTCCTAGCTTTAACAGATTCATATATTGTTCTTTTTAATGAAATTTATCTTAGAAAACCGATAAAAGTCGTATGACTCAAAATCCAGCGAATTAAACGAAGCCCTAACACTGGTATACTGTGTATGGCTAGAAACCTCTTGACAAGCGTTGCAAAATGAGCTTCCGCATTGTTTTGTTGGAGAACCTATAACTTGTACCTCAACAATTCTGGGGTCGGCCCTTCCTTATTCTATCACGGAATTCAGCAAGAACGTGACTATAGGGCAGCGGTGCTACAGCTTCTCTGCTCCTATGAGCTAATAAGCGCCTACGGGAACCCGAGTTTCGAGGGTGACTGTTTCCAGAAGCTTTCATGAGAGAAGGGGTTTGAAAGAAAATCGGTTGCTTGTGTCTCGATCAGTTCTGCAAACAAGATAGTCCGTTTGTTGTTGTTGGCGTGTCCTTTCCGACGGGAAGGAAGGAGAGTTGCCAGATCCTGAGACAGATTCGACTTCTTCACGATAGATGGCGACACCACCTATCTCCACCTCTACAATTTGGAGAGGAGGGAAATATTCTCCAGCACCCGTGTTTATGTTGCGACCACGCACGAGAATTTCGGACCCCCTGATTTAACTAGCACGTTCTCCGTGTGAACTCGGAGGGTATTTGGTGGCATCGATGCCACCAAAACCTCAAGGCTATGCTATAACCGATGGTTCGATGCTATAACCTCAAGGCTACCCACTGCCCCGTTTAAAATGTAGAGTCCACTTAAGATGGAGAAGAGATCAGAGATTAGAGCATGGATAACACACAACGGACTTTCACTGTCCGTTTCACTGAGTTCTGGTTGAACCTTAACAATGGTTCTTGCCGTACTTTACTATAAAAAGAACCAGGGACATTCTACCTGCCCCCTTCCTGATATCTAAGAAATCCCCCATAATGGTAGTGGAGTCTTGATGTTCTTGGCAGGTATCTCGTTGGATGACCGCACACATCTATATACCTTTGAAAGAGGCACTGTGACTGCTGTGAGGTGTAAGGATGAAGTCATGGAAACTTATGCTTACCTTTTCGATGGTGAAGTTGGCCTTGATTTTATTTTTATGGATCACTACGTACAATTCGTCAACCAGAGCTCATCTGGTAGCGGGATTTCTGAAAAGTGAGAATATTTGCAGGATGGAGTGGCCAGCTAGATCTCCAGACCTCAACTCTATAGAGCATACCTAGGACGCTCTGGGGAAGGCAAATGAATCTTTCAAACCTCTTTGAGAACCATCCAAAGACTGAAAAAAGAGTTGCTGCACGAATGGGTCCAATTGTCAAAGAAACACATTAACTTCCTTATTTACTGTATAAAATCTCGGTGCGAGGCCCATATATCTGTAAAAGGGAACCCCCTATTAACCCAATTTGTTTGTTACATTCTGCAATCGCTGTTTCATAACTTTCGACCTCAATGAGTGTTACATACAGTCATTTGTAGGTATTTATAATGTTAAATGGTTATTTTTTTGTATTAAATCAACCCTATGTACAAGCCACATTTCATTAAAATCTACGCAGTAGTTCAAGCAATTTTCGAATAAATCTGAAAATTCACTTAACTTTGAACAGTAGTGTATTTCATGTTTCAGATATTAATGTAAAATGCTTAAATATTTTATCAAACTACTTTGAAAGTTCAACATTTGATTTTATAGAATTAATTTAATTAATTATATTACAAAAAAATGAATATTTCGTACTTATCCAACTTTTTTCAATAAAAGTAAAATTCTTACAAAATTTTTAATTTTATTTCATTAATATCCATATATAATTTTAAAATATATAAGCGTTCTTCTACATCTCTTTACAATAAAACGGTACAAGGAAAACAAACATTCAAATAGATTTTGAAAAGTAGTAAAATCTATAAAAGCTTACGTTTTAAACTAATAATAGAATGCCTTGAATTTCAAAAATAAAAATTCTTACAATAGAAGAGAATACTATCTGAATTGCTAATATTGTGTATTTTTAGAAACTTTAATAATTGTAATGAATTTTAAATCGGATCAGAAATGTTAAAAAACTACCTCTAATAAATATTGCTTGACATTAAATTTTTAATGGAATTATTCTACGAGAGTTTAAAAAGTCTCTTTAAAAAATTAATTTCACATAATAAATATTACGTTCAAAATTGTATACTGCACGATTGAATACAAAACTCACTTTTGGGTGCAATATACTGCAGATTATTATTTTTTTTGAGTTTTTATGCATTAATATTATATATATTTAATACATAAATAATTTTTTTTTCAAAAGGTACCATTTTTCTTACTAGCTGATCACAGGCTCACGATATTTTACTATTTTAACATTAAAAACTTTAAGATACTAAAATTGTGATATATATATATATATATATTAATTTTAGTATTAAAGTATAGTCAATTTTAATATTTACTATTAGTCAACTAGTAAGAAAAATGGTACCTTTTGAAGAATTTTTTTTTATTTATGTATTTAAAATATATATTTTAGCTTTTCATATAATGTTTATATGCAAAATATGATACGGGATGGAATTTTTCACATATTATTCACACAATTTGAAAAATTCAAATTTTTTGAAGAAAGTTTGAAAAATTATAAAATTTTACTCTTTTTGTTATTAATTTTTTGAACTGAAAATTGTTTGCGATATTTTAAAGGGATGTTCTAAACAACTTCAGTGATCTATTTTACAATAACTTAATTAGTTTTGGAGAAAGAAATGTTGATATGGATACTAAAGTTCAACAAAAATACCAATATTTCCTACATTTTAATTTTTTTAAAAAAGAAATATTCAGTTTACAGCAAAATGGATACATAATTTTGTTACATGCTTTATATACAGCAGACATGAAACAAATAAAAGTGATTGGTAAATAATTAGCATTTTGAATGCACTCGTGTATCGAAAAAACGCAAACTGAGGAAAACCATTTTAAAGTTCATATTTCTGAAAAAAATAGCCATAAGCTTAAATAAATTTAAGCATTAGTTAGATATTTTTCTTTAAAATAATTGCATTTTCGTATTTTTTTCAACCCTTACATTTTTATAAATGATCAGTTTTTAAAGAGTATTAATTTCATAAAAATCGAGAAAGATGTTTTTTTTTCCTTTCATGACAGAAATTTTAGTTTTTTTTCCTCACATATTACTGAAGTTTTATATTTGTATGAAAGACATATGAGGAATAAGAACTGAAATTATTATATAATTAGTATAAAATGCCTTAGTTCAAAATTTTACATGCAAACATTTCACAAAGAAAAAAAATTACATTATTGTAATGCCTCGGTAATATCCTGCTTCATATATTACATTCTTTTTTTAAAGTTATTTCTTTTTTAAATAGATTTTTTTATCAAAACTTTTTATTTTTTTTTTCTAAAAAAGAGGCATGGTCGAATTGCCTAATTTCTTAATTTACCTTTTTCAAATGAAGTTTTATCCAACTTCTAACTTTCCAACATGTGCAAGAGTTAGATCGAAAGATAATAGTACAAAAAATAAGGTTAAATAAATAAGACGATAGTTCGGTGATTTTTGAGCTAACAAACTCCCTTAAAAACTGAATATGCATACACACACGCTCTAATTTTATTTCAAATTGTATGTTTCTATATTGAATATCTTATGTTACGTTTTTTACCAAGAGCTTTTGGAATAAACACATCATAGTAGAAAAACTAAACTCATTATCACTACAGCCCATAAGAACCAATTCCTATTGAGCCCATCTAAGTTTTCATGACCTTGGGCACTGAAGTGCATGAGTACATGTTCTGGTCAGACGGTCAGGGGGTGCGGCATCCTCGGTGTTTAGTTCAAAGCAATCTTGGTACGCATTTAACGACCCACTGAGTGAAATGAAGGTTGAACCACCTTGCCGAGCCTGTGATTTGAACCTCTGACTTGTGGTGTGGAAGCGCGACTACTCAGCCACTGGACTTATTATAGTAGTAAGGATTTTGAAAATCAATGAAATGGAACGTTTGCCAATACATAACGTCTAAAATGTATTACTGTTCCTCAGATTAAAGTATTCGAAAAGTACTTACCATTCGCCATGACAGTGTCTTTGTCGGCGACAAACACATTGAAGTCACAGGCACCAATTCCTTAGGCTGTAAATAATCTTTAGCTAGAGGAACCATTGAATACTACCAATGGTTTAACAAACGGTGACGAATTGTTGGATCAATGATGTACCTTCATCTGTACTTAAATATTATGAGAACTATTCCAGAAAGCTTTTTATATATATGTAGTCCATTACTGCATTATGGACATGCAGTAATGTCCATAATGCAGTAATCATTATCCATCAATATTTGCTTATGTGTTTTCGTCGTGATCGCGTGGATTTTCGACTTGTTGAGTACTTTTGAGCCTTTTGTTTCCTTATTTCTATTACTATTATGGCATTAGTGAACTAGTATTGCTGATTTAAAGCTTATGGTCCTCACTTCATGGAGATATTGTTGATTTCTTGTCTCCATTGTTTTCTAAACTCCGTGTACCAAAAAGCAATGTCTGTCGAAATATGGTGGCAAGATGATGGCAATCTTAATACCATAATTTTATTCTCAGAATATTTAAGAGTTAAATGTTTATAAAAAAAATGTAATTAAACTGTAAACGATAATCTCTTGCTATGTCTTCTTTACATAAATTCTGAAACACGCTATGTATATTTTTATTCTGTGATACAATGCTCGTAGAAAATTAAGTTTTGGACGAGAAGTTTGCTTTCCAGTTCGAACTTGAAACCTAAGATTGTGTCAACCCTAAGATGTGGTCATGGTTACCAGATTAGCGATTTTGTTACATTTGGTGACAAATTTGGAGAAAAATGATGGTGCCATGGAATTATCGTTCAAGGGTTTGAAACTTCTAGAAATTCCTATGAGGCTATATAAAAATTGGTGGAGTTTAGAAGTAACTTATGACTTCCTCACTGAAGATCAAAACCAGAAAATGTATACATATTTTTCTTTTAAAGATAATATTTAAAACATGAGCCAGATATTAATTTTGGAAATTTACTTCAATAAAAAGATTAAATTTAATCGCACTAGGATAAACTTGAAAAAACTCAAGTAAAAATTAAATAAAATTCAAATGATATTTATGAAATATTATATTTATAACAAAAATTATATTAATTCAAATTTTAAAAAAAATGAAGCATCCTTAATTAGTTTTCCTTTTTCTTTCTAAATTATATATAATGAGTGTAAAGGACATTATTATACTAAACTATACCCAGTAGCGTAACAGACCATGTGAGCCAAGGCCCTGCTGTGCCTATCTCAATTTTCGTGACTTCAGGCACTGAAGTGCATAAGCAGATGTTCCGGTCAATTCTGACTCAAATCCCTCAGTATTTAGTTCCCAAGAAAGTTGGCTACTCACTTATCAACCCACTGAAGGGATGAAAGGCTGAGTCGATCTTGCCCAGCCCGGAGTTTTAACTCTGGACCTGTGACATGAAAGCACGATACGCTACCACTAAGCCACTGGGCTTCAAAACAATTATACGCTTAAATTTCCGAAATTCTATAATAATTTTGCTAATATTACAGAGGTACGGTAAAAAATATCAGGAATTATAAAAATTAAATTAAATTAATTCAAGGCTTGGCTTTTAAATATATACATACGATGGAAATCTTCCAATTCAAAATTTTTTACACTTGAAATGGAAGTTTAAAAGGGCAAACGATAAATCCATAAATTTGTTTTCAAGATATTTATTACTTGTTGACACTAAATCAAAAGAACTATTCAACTATTACGAGAACAATTTTTCTTCTTTGACTAAGAAAAGTCCGGCCTTTTTTACTGCCACATAAAGGGTGAATTATTTGCTAGGGCTAAGTGGTTTTTATCTGGGAGTGCAGGTGGTAAAAGAAAATGGAATTCCGTACCGAATAAAAGCGATTAATGACCAATTACCTCTCAGATTTATTCCTTATCTAGGAACCTGTTCGTTATTTGGGTGCGTATGAATGTAGATTATTCGGGAAACGAACTGCCTCAAATGTCAGAGGAGTATTGAAATGGAAATTTATTGAAAGCCGTTTTGAATATCTTTCAAGGTGTTCATTATGGGATGAATGATTGAGGAAAAAAGCGGAATAATTTTGTAAAAGGAATATGTGGATTTTTCATTAATTGATTGCAATGGTGAAACTGCTTCTGTTAAAAGAGTTGCAATTATATAGAAACAGGTTATTAAGGAAAATGATGAAAAAGAACACTGAAAGAAACATTCTATAGTTGTATAACAGTTATCAAACATTAAATTTGATTATATAGTAGAATGTCGTTTATCCGAATCAATTGGGACCGGAGACCGTTCGGATAAGCGATTGTTCGGATAACTGAAAACCGAATGCGATCCATGAAGTGTATGAAACAAGACAGAAATTGTTGACTTTCCAACATTACAAAACTGTGCTAGATACGCTCCTCTTTCTTCCTTCACGAGACGGTTCAATATTTCAAGTTTTGTTTTCATGTTCAAGACGTTGAGGCTTCCGTTTTGAATTCGAAGCCAAAGCTGTTCACAACTCAACAAAAGAATACGCATACACCCCCTCATTTGGAAGAAAACCGATCTAATATTCCACGCAGATGTTTACCAAATAACACACAACTTAAATTTTCCAAATATCTCTCTCCTTAGGATTTTCCCGTCACTTTTGGCCTCACAGGAAACAAATGTTGAGCATTGCACTGTTAGAAAACGTATCCGGAAACTGGTTTGGATATTTGACGCTCGGAATAATAAACGTTCGGATAAACGACGTTCTACTGTACCTAAAATCATAACTTTAATATATATTTCTCACTATATACTAAGTTTTTCAATCTCCTGTTATAAATTCATTTATACATGAGGCATAGTTAATAAAAACGAATCTCTCTCTCTCTCGCTTGCTCGCGTAAAATAGGAATTTAAATGAAGAGGAGTGCCAAGAACGATTTGCCTTACGGACCCCCTCCTATCTTCTGGCTCTTTCTCGGATAATCCACTTGCATCGCATATAGTGATGTTATAGGTTTCTCCAGTAATTTCCAAAAGCATCCATATGGTCACATAGTCGCCAAAAAAGGTTGTCAACATGCACGTCAAATTGGATTGCTAAAAATAATACGAACTTGGTTGTTTCGGAATTATTTCGTCCCTTTTGAACCACCATTATCACATAAGGGATGGCATTTTTTGCGAATATTGCAATTAAAATGGAGAGATGAAGACTTCAAATTTAGTTTCTTCTGCTTACAATATATTGAAAAAAGTAGAACTACGATAATACATGTAAATTACAGTTTTAAAATTTGAACAATGTATCACACAATAGTTGCATTAGTTGTACAGTGAGGGTTGGTCCCTCGTTTGGTGGTCAAGGGATACCCCATCCCCTAGTTTCAATAAAAAAATTTGAATATGAGAAATAATTATTGCTTGACCAAGGTTTCAATTTAAAGTTTGCAAATATGTGTTTACACATATTTACCACTATTTTAAATGAATATTTTTAAATCTCGCTCCACCATAAATAAGTAAAAGTTTGATTAATAAATTGCCATTTATTTTATTGCCCATATTGGATGATCAGCATCCTTTTTCATTGAGTAAAGTTAATTTAGCGCAATGTTAATGAAAAACAAACATAGCAACTGGTCACATATTGCATCATTTTCAGTCTAGACTATGTTTTTCGATACTTTTTCAATTTTACTTACGTTTCTGTTGAAATAGTTTAATCAAAGCTTACTATTTTTAACGCCTAAATTAATGATAATCAACCCCATTCCTCCTGCTCACAAGTGGAAATTCCAGTATTTCATGGTCAGGAGGTTGGGGTTTGCATGATATTAAAGAGCTTTAAAAAAAGTTAACAGGGAATATATATATATATTTTAAAATATCGCTTTAAAAGTTTTGGTGACATTATTTAAATAAATTTAATCAGATATTTTATTTTCTTTATCAGTTTAAACTTTTATTTAGTTCTTATGTTTTGTAACGAGTTGCAAATTAAAAAGAAAAATAGTACAATTCTATTGCATAGTTACGGAATGGATACGTACATCATCAATATGAAGCTCCACTGTCAAGAATGATATAAAAGTGGAGTAAACAAGGGACAATGGGATTAGTAGCGGCGTTGCATAGTGATAGTTAACATTACATAAATTATTGCACCGCTGAGCATTAGACTGGCCATAGTCAGCAGTTTGTTAAGCAATTAGATTTACGAAAGTAAATACATACCTATATAGTTTCAAACAAAATGGGAATTATTGCGAGATGTTGCCACAATAATTAGAGATTATTCGATAAGTATTTGAAGTTAGGTTTTATACACTCATGTCCATAAATTAAGGATAATGAAGTTCAGGAAAAGAAAGAGACAGAAGCAAAACAAATTTGACTTATTGTAAAGTATATTTATAAAAAAAGGTAAAGAGCAAAAAAGATGCTATACATTTGACATAATTAATAAAAATTGCGATTTTTACTCCCTGGAGTAAATTTCAAAAAAGAACCTATTTACAAAAAACAGTATAACATAGTTAGTATGAAGGTTAATACGGAGTATGTCTCCCGGACGATGCAATACAGGCCTTACAACGCCTACGCATGCTGAGTATCAAATTATCAATCTGATCTTGGGGAATATTACACCACTCATCAAGCAATGCCCTCCGAAGTTCCGGTAGACAGGTGGGAGGGGGTTGACGGGCTGCAATTCGTCGGCCAAGCATATCCTACACATGCTCTATCGGATTAAAGTCCGGTGAGTATGCTGGCCAATCCATACGGGTGATATCCTCCGATTGAAGACATTCGTCTACAATGTTTGCACGTTGAGGACGGTCGTTGTCCTCCATAAATAGAAATTCAACACCCATGGCGCCCCAAAACAAACGTACATGTTGTTCTAGAATTACATCCCGATAGATGTGGCCTGTCATCGTTACACTCTGAACATGCAGGTCAGTTCTGGAACCAAGAATAATTCCTCCCCAAATGAGCCATCCTGCACCACCGTAACGGTGTCGTTCAATAGTGTTTGTTCTTTTGGTGGTAACGGGTACCTGGCGCTTTCCATATGAAAGTCCGGTGAGAATAAGGCTGCAAACTAAACCTGGACTAATCGGAAAACATCACACAAGACCACTGTTTCGGTGTCCACAATGCATGCACTCTACTCCAGATTAATCGCAGGTGACAGTGAGTTGCGGTAATGGGAACCCATCGGACAGGCTTACGAGCATATAGACCGATGTGCCCTAAGCGTCTGTACACGGTCTGCCTTGAAACAGTCGTACCGGTAGCTGAAGAGAGCTGACGAGATAGGTCTGTTGCTGTGCTCCGTCTGTTTTTTTCGCAGTAACTGCCAAATACCTGTCCTCATTCGGCGTTGTAACTCGGGGGCAACCTGTGCTGTAACATCTACTCACATTACCATCATCTTGGAATCGTTGCCAAAGCCTGGAGATGACACTCTGGGCGATTCCAAGTTCCTCGGATACTTCCAGCTGGGTACGTCCACATTCCAGTCGTCCGATAATTCTACCACTTAAAAAAATCATCCAAATGCTTCCTTTGTGCCATAACTATCCGGTTATTGCACTGAAAGGCTTTTAAAGCGCTTGTGAACAATTTTACTTCTTTGCTACCATTCCTTATATACCCCTCTCTTACACTCTCATCATTGTGACATACTATCCGCGCCATCTAGTGGTTTCCTGTAATTTGCATTTTCTTCTTCAAGATGTGTGATAATTCTACAGGTGAAGTTTTTATTTTAGAGTTCAATTTCTGTGTGATTCTGAATTATCCTTAATTTATGGACATGAGTGTAGAATACAGTGTAAAAAAACATCCAATACGTTTGGTAAATTATTATCCAATGAGAGAATTTGAAGTCAAGTCGATTGGCGATAAAATCTTTTTTAAAAGGTTCAATTGATCAGAATAAGAACATTGATTATTTTCCCGAATTATAGAAATTTCAAAATCATTGAGCAGTGGTTATATAATTTAAAAAACAACATGCAATAATTAAAGCGTAATAAATGCCACTTACTGTATTTGACGCTAGGTAAATGCTATTGATGGTAAAAGCAATAGCATTGTAGAATGAAATAATACTCTATAAAATAATTTATTTCAAAAATGTTTCGAGATATACCTTTAACTTTCAAAAAGTTACTGTAAACTATATCGCAGTAAAGCGACAGATTGAAGAAATAGAAATGATGGTGGGGAGGGGAGCAAGTATTTTAAATTTTAAACCTCATTTTCTATTCAACTAGACAAAAATAATGCATTGCAGAAAATAATGCTTTACTATTCGCAAATGTATGATTAAACACTATCAGTTGTTGATGAAATCAATATAGCATCAGGAGTAATGCTATTTGCAATTAATCTCATTAAAAGTATAAGAGAGTTATATATCTATTTAATATGTGATAAATTATATTTTACATTAAATAATATTGCGCGTGTGCTCCTGATGGAGCACTTTAGAGGTTAGGTTGAAGTTGTGGGTTGTGTTCATGGGTCAAAACTGAATATGAAAACCCGTAATAGTTTATTTTATGAACTTAAAATATAATTTTGGTTGACTTACGAAAAACAGTATTCCAGTGGATTCTGCATGTTTTCCTCTATATTCAGACTTTCAAAGTACGAGCTACATTTAGACCCCAAATGCAAGGCATTCCAGTAAAAATTTATACCATAGATCCATTTACTGGCAATGAACGCTACACTCTCGGCTTGCTTCTTGGAACAATAACAGTCGATGAATTTTATAAGAAATCATTGGAAAATATTAACATTTTTCAATTGCCTTCCTTTAAAGTATAAAAAAAAGAAAACGCGCGCGCGAAACTAAATAACAAATGGAACAATAAAGAAGTTATCGGAAGATAGAATATTTCCCTCGTGTATCTTAATATATGAAAGAATACAAGAATTTACTTCAAATATGTTTATAATCTTGACTTTTCACGGGCAATCAAAATATTTATAAAAAGTCAAAACATCGAGATTTCTTGAAACTATAGATTGATTCTGTTTGATTGGCACAAATCCGAAGATTCCAGATGTTATTTATTGGTCTATACAGTTGAATACTGCAAAATAAGCCGCGGAGCCTTGAAATACTAGTTGAATGCTATACAAACATTCACGCAGTCTTTATAGAATAAGATGGTTCGTCAAGGAACGGGGGTAACAAAGGATTCATTGATTTTCCAAGCCGGCTTTTCGTCTATATATTTATTATTTCTGTACATAAAGTTATATGAGAGTGATTTGATGTTTCAGCTGTACTTAAAAAAATGTACACAATTCTATCTAGTAGCTGTCTTGGGGGAATAGGAAAAATCGAAAATATTGAATATACTAAGACTTAGTCTCCGGAGAGTTATAAAAAATTGCTGTCGTGTTTTCTTTTTCGTTATTTGTCAGTATTTTATTTATTATTTGATATTTTGTGTATGTTAGGAAGATAAGATACTTTATCAATTTGAATTTTATTTCATGTAACTTAAGGGTTTTTTTTTCAACGAGTAAAAGTTTATCTTAACAAATAGAATTTAAAATTATTAAAACTTTGTCTTTTCTCGCATATTTTATTTTATGCTCGTATTTTTGTATCTGCACAAAATAGTAGACATGGAACACAATATAGCATTGTGAAGATTCTCTGCATGTTAGTTACGCCAACAAAAAAACTTATACATTGAATTTTGTTATGAATATGACAGAAGAAAAAAAGGAATCCGCGATGTAAAAAGCTCCCAGGGGGATAGAAACAGAAGGGTAGCTGGGATGCGAGTGTTCGTCAATGAGTACAATATTTTTCTTGCTTTGCCCAAATATTTTTGGTATTATTTTGCTTATCAAAAAGCAATATTTTCGTTGATAAATGGGAACCAAAGTGAAAAAAATTATCGCTATTGTGAAGAGAAAATACAAAATAAATGCTTGCAAAGAAAAATGATTTTTTTATCATGCTAAGTATTAAAATTTCGATCGTAAATTAAAAATATAACTACACATGGTACTATTAGAAGGAATATAATAACATTTTTGTAAAAAATCATAAAATATAAAATCTTCAGGAGCCATATATGTTATAGTTCTAGACATTTTAAATTTTGTTCACGGAACGGTAGAATACATGATAATGGTTAAAATATTTTTAAATTTGTTACGTATGTAAAGTTAACCGAGCAAAATATCTATATCAGTTAAAATACTTTTTTTACAGATTGTAGCAAATTGAGCAAATACAATTAACATCCACGTTGCAAAAATATGAAGCATTTTTAAATATTATGCATTCAGAGGCAAGTAATAATTCTTGTTACCAAATACATTTTTAATATTTTGACATCATGTATTATAAGGACAAATTAAATTTGTAGATGTAATTTGAAATTGTCATTATTTAACCTAATGTTTTTAAAAAATAATTGCACATCAAATTTCTATTTTGTAGAAACTATCAGAATACTACAAATGCTACACTAGATTAAGAAAAATTAAGAATTTTTATTGGAAACTTTATTTTGTTATTCTTTATATTTTTAATTTTTTTTTATAATTTACACATTTTATTCTTGTAAATCGTATTTTGCTCCATATCCTGCAACCTGGTAAAATGGTAGTTATATTTTTAAAAAAATCATGATATAAAAAACCACGTAACAATGAAGCAAAAGCTCCTTCATTTCGAAATAACTAAACATTAGTCGTTATTTTTGAACGAGCCTCATTTTCGTGTATTGCTTTGACAGTTCCTGTACCAATACTCATGGTAAGCTTTTGTCATTACTTGAGTAGAATGCAATTGATTTTGAGTTACACGCATTGCAGAATCCAAGGAGTACGTCTAAGCCAGTATTTGTAATGAATTCTTTTTTCAGACTATTTAAAGAATATGTGGGCATTTCCTTCGATATGCTACAGAAGTACACGAATAATACTTGTTCCTTATTTTCTTTCAATAAAATAAACTTAAGAGAATAAAAGAGAACTGTATGACAGCGTTTCTCAAACTGTGAGGCGTACCTCCTAAGGAGGCGTGATAACTCTAGGACGCGAGCATATAGAAAAGTCCAAAACAAAAGATTATTTAAAAAAATTACTAGCTTACTGAAAGTGAACAAAATAAATTCTGATATAATAAAAAAATAAAATACACATTTACTCTGATATAATATTTAAAATGTATACACAATGAATTTGATTATTAACTTAACAATACTAAGTTAAGAACAAGTTTAATAATTAACAATAAACCCATGGTCTTGCCATCTATAAAATTATATACAAAAATTTACACCTATCTTGATAATTTGTTCGGTTTATGATTAATTCCTTAACTGCCTACTAAAAGTTACGCATTTCGCTGCCAGTGCCACCGGACACACGGTCAATTTACTTTTCTTGCATTCCACAGCCTTCCGAATAATTTTATGGATAACAGTGCGTAGAAAAGATCGTAATTCGGAAAAACTTATATAAACGTAAGGGAAAATAACGCTTTGGCTTAGTGAGACGTTTATATACGCCGGTGGTACTTAAGAGGTGACAGTCGTACATCAAGTTCAGCATCAAAGTATAGTATAATTGAATACATTGTTATTGTATGAATTATGGTTGAATATTGGGTCACAAGTATTGAAAGTTTGAGAAGCCTGCATGAAGTAAATTATGCGTGTACTTAAACTATATGTGTATTTACTCCGTTGGATATTATTAGGGGGAAATCCATATGAGCTACGTTTATCGATATTTATCAGCGCACATAAATGTGCGAAATAAATAAATTTTCTTACTTCGTTTTATATAAGATTGCATCTTACTATATTTCAAAAATTATCATAAATCATGCGTTTGCTTTACCAGCTTTATACTTTAAAAAGTTACACAAAACATGTTACTTTATTTTAAAGATGTTTTATTTTTTAAATTTATTATAAAAAACGTTCAGGTCTTTCTCAAACTAACTTAATATATTTTTATATGAATATCATTATTAATATGAGGCTTAGAGATATTTAGTAAGGTTTTTAATTCATTTTAAATTTGCAAAATTTAATTTCCAGACGTCAATTTTCTAAAGAATATAAAAGTAATCATATTTTATAAACTTTTGAGCTTGAAAATAACGAAAATAAGTGAATTAAATTTACATTTTGAAATCAATTAAGAGGTTTTTTAAAAACATTTAAGATATTCCGGTCTTTTAAAATAGTGATAGTTACAATCCATAGAGCTTTAGTTCAAAGTATTTATATCTTGCTTACTTAGCATATCAAGAGAGAAATGCTTTTATCATTGCTTAGATATTCTTGAAATGACTTTAACTTTATTCATTATCGAGAATTCTTAATTTTTACTCAACGATTTATATTTAATTGTATTAACAAAGTATAAAAAAAATTAAAAACTCAAAGAACCAAAGACTAAGTTTCAGTCGCGCATTAATAAATATTTGAAAAATGTTCAATTATTTCATAAACATTGGAAAAAATTTGATTCTCATATAGTACCCAAAGGCTAAGGAATATATAAGATTCTGTACTATGTTTATAAATAAAAAACATTTTAATCTTTTCACAGATTTGGAATTAAAATTTGGAACAACATTTGCACAGACTAAGACATGTTAATTTTGAATTTCAATTTTTTGTAAAAATTTAATAAAAAAAGTTATATGCATAGTAAAGTAATTAGCAGCTTTAAGAAAAGAAAAAAAAACAAGGGTTATGTATTTTTATGGATTTTAAAAATCAAATTTTTGTGATAAAAATTTAGAAAAGTTAAATCAAATTTCTTTTAACCAATATAATTGTTGTGTCAAAAGATCAAATTTATTTTTCTTGCTCTGTTATATGGGACGTACAGTTATTTTCTTTTCTGTGAGATTACTATATATATATTTTGGTGACTAGGCAAATAATTTTCCCCAAGTTCATCTTTATATATAAAAATTACGTGTCACAGTTTTTGTCCGCGATGGACTCCGAAACTTCTCAACCGATCATTATATAATTTTGCATACTGTGTGTCATTTCATCCAACTTAAAACATAGGCAGTTTTTATTTCAATTAATGACTTCATATTTTTTTTTATTTCCGGAAATGTGAAGAATCCGGAAAACGGTAAAATTCGCAAAATGTTGCAATGTTCATGGTCTATGGAAGCAGATATTATATGCCAAAATGCAGGAAAAGTGAATGCCACTTGTATCTTGGAATGTAGAATTCGATTTCTAAACCAGCTTCCTAAAATAACCGGTACTTTGCCAGATAATGCCGGTTGACCGTATTTTAGACACACCGCGGCAGAAGCTTACCTTAAAAGCCTTGGATCGTGAAAACTTGGTCCCTGGCGTATTTCAAAACGGATAATCCGAATCTGATATCCAATCTGAGAAATAACTAACTTTGTCCGATAATTCAGGACGACCGTCTATTACGCAGATCGTGGCAGGAGCTTACCCTTAAAGTCTTGGTGCGGAAAATTTGCATTCCTGGTGTAATTCGGGACGGTGAACGAGAGTCTGAAATCAAATTTTAGAAATTCTTATCACTTTTCCAGATAATGCCGGAGGACCGAAATGTTTGTGGACAGCAGTATCAGCCTAACTTGCAGACTTAGAGACGCAAAAAGTGGTTCTTGGACGTATTTCGAGACTGCCGATCCAAATATTTTCAATCCGATTCAAGATCATCCAATCACTAAGTCGAATAATGGCAATCGAACGTATTTTACGCTAACCATGGCAGGGGCTTGCTTTAAAATTCTTGAGGAGTGAGAAAGGCCTTCTTGGTGTTTTTCTAAGCAGGGAACAAGACTCTGAAATCGTATTTTAGGAACTTCTGTAACTTTGTCGAATAATGCCGGACGACCGTAATGTCATTATCAGGTACTGAACTTACAGAAGTAAGGGCGTCGAGAATGGGCCCGAATGCTTCTCTGGGTGGATAGCGAGAATACGGATTTGGATTTTAAAAGCTTCTTTAATTGGAGGGGGGTATTGCTCGAATTAGGTCGAATGGCTTTGCGTTCGAGTCCCACCTCCTGATTTTCATTCCTTATAGCAACTGAACTTTCAGGCGCAACCTTGATAAAATATGATTAAAATAGGAAATTTCATTGGCAATTGTATCATTGGGCATTGTTGTCGCTTTGTTAGATGGTGGAAACTCCGCACATTCCGCATCAAGCTGCCACTGAACATTCATAACATACAAGATGCAATTGTACCGTTGAAAAAAGAGCGGATTTGCTACAGTATTGCATATGAATTCAATCATGATCAGGGATAAGTGTACCATTACCCATAAACATTCACTCAAAGCATTGATAGAACTTAGCAAGATTTCAAGGACAACAAGAAAATATTCGGTGTTGTGAATTCCGATAGACATTAACAGTCACACATTCCTCGCTCTACTTTTGGCCACGAGATTAACGCATGTTTAAAACAATTTTTATGGCAAAACGTGGAAATATATCGATTAGCCATAAACACGCGAGTTTATTTGTAAGAGGATCAATCGGAGCAAATATTTTCTAACCAACTGCTGAATATTGGAAACGGTTAAGTAGAACTTCATCTCAATGCGTAATGAAAGAAATAGCCAGATAATTTCTGTACTGTTCTTCAGATAAAAAGGAACTGATTGAGATCCTTTCCGGATATGCTGTATTATTATCTAGATAATTATTACCTCTGCAATCCTTTTAGTTAATCAGTAAAAATGTTGATATTGTGATGAAATAAACTTCCACATACAGAGTTTTTGCGAGGTGATCCAATGTCTTTTAAATCAATCGACACTATTGTTGATGAAAACAAAACCGTAAATTTTCCAACCGAGATTTTGAATTCTAGATGTATCAGGAATGTCACCACACAATCTTCAGTTGAAGATTGGTTTACTGGTTATTCTGCTGGGAGGGGGGCATTACCTAAATCCACCTAGATTATGCAAAAGTGCATGTTTGATCATCAAAAGAATTACCGGGAACTTCTTGAAGCAAAAAGTTTGACTGTAAAGTTTAAACGAGAATTAAGTTCTGTTGCTAAGGAATCTGTTGCCACGTCTTCTACTTATACCGTCAGAATCTTCAATACCATTCAAAGGGCTTCAATTCCTGCTTCGTTTGGCTTTCGCAATGACCGTAAATTAATCTGAAACTCAAACGATATTCATTTGATGCAACTAGATGCCACAAGCTTACGTGTGTGGAAATCAGTGAATCTATTTGAGTTAGCAAAAGACGGGTTACGAAAAATATTGTGTACCTGATTAGTGATTAGTTATATAAAATTATTTATTTTTATACTTTAAATTTAGAAAGATAATTTTAAAAATTGCAAAAATCAACGTTATTCACCACATTTATAAAATTAACTCTTCATATGTTGTTACTTAACAGCTTCATCAGCATTATACTATACTCAAATAGGATATGAATACAAGGAAAATTTAAAATCATTATGTTGTTTTATACTTTATTTTAACCCTCCAAAATTGTAAACGAAGATTAATTTGACTACATTGAATAGCTTAGAATAATATTGAATTAACATATTAAAACAAAGCCACAGCAACGCGTGGCCAGGTCAGCTAGTTGTCTCATACAAAAATGTTAAATTGAAAAATGGTTTGATTTAAAAATGTCAAAAATAAATCTAAATTATGAAGAACAGTTCTCGAGATAAATGTAGTATTTCCACATGTCATAAAACTCTTAACGAGATTTGATTATACACCTAAATCTTTTTACACGATTTTGAAATAACACGGTATACAAATTTAATGATTTTTTTAACACTAACTTTTTGTTCTAGTTTGAATCTCGAAAAAAAAATCGGGACTCTTGCCCTTTAGATTAGAATGATTTGATTTATTTTAAGATCATAAATATGTGTCGAAGGTGAAGTTAAGCTATTAACAACTGATTTAATTCGCGAGGGCTTGAAATTTGTTATAACATATTATATTATGATCCTGATATAGAACATGCATTAAAATTTTTACAAAATCATGTGTAGCAAGATCAACTTGAGAAACCAAAAAGATAGCTACTAATAAGTCTTTTTAACAACAAAATGGAAAAAGCTAACAGAAGCCTTTAAAAACGAACGAAATTCTTCATTTGAATCAAAACCGTCAGTTGTGCTATAAATATCTGATACATCTACGGATGATAGCATTTTTGATCTAGTTTGTAAGAAACGTGCATTCTTGTTACAAGTAACGGTAAATAGTTATTAGTTATTAGTTTTATTTCTTATTTCACTTTTTAAATTTGTATGTTTTGTTCATACTAATAGAATGAATCTTCACTGTACACAAATTTTAGTTTGTTTTGTAATACAAATGAACTGTTTTTGCTTTATAAATATGTAACACCGATTTTATTACTTTTTTCTGCGGTTTTTTGGAAAAATATTTAGGTATTTTTCTAAATTTTGGAACATATCCCCAAATTTACCATTTGACGCACACATTTTTACACGGTTTCCCAAGGAACGTATCTACCGCATAAAAAAGGAGTATTTAAATTATTTCTCTCTAATTTTCAATAAAGCATGAAAAAACTATAATGCATCAACGGACTGATACAAATTTGTTACATTTTAGTATGTGTTTTACTTTAATCTACATAACACGATATATCGCTGTTATAGTATGTTTTCTCGTACAGTACGTTCTCGGCGAAAGTCGGTATTTGAAAAAAAAAAATTACTTTTTGTAAGCTACGACAATAGCCTTTAATGACGAATTTATTCTATGAAATCTTCGAGAAAAACTATAATTGCATATTAATGTGATTGCGTTAATGCAAACTTTTCGCTTAAACTATATTTTTCTAAAATTTTGCTGAAAGACTTTCATAGTTTGAGATAAACTTCACTTTCAGTATATCTATCAAAACAAATTTGTATATTGAGGTATGATTTTTTTTTTAAAAAAAAATCTAGTTTTCGTATTTTAAAATTACAATACGAGAACAGTTTGAAATAGAAAATGTTTCAAACTAGAGAAACAATATATGATTTAATAAAATTGTGGGATATTTCAGAAGATGAATTTCTTTGGAAAGTCGTCAGTTCTAGGTTTTTTCCCTTCTAGCCATATAATTTAATATTGCTATTATACATTTCATTCTTACGGACTAACTTTAAATTTTATCAAATAAATATCGACGAAACTTTATTTCTAAGACTTTTATGCTCATTTAAAAATATTATTTTTCTACTTTTTTTAAAAAAAATTTCATCTGTGCATTAAAGTTGAGTTTCTCAACCATATCCTATATGTATGCATGTAAAAACTTCGGAGAAAAATAAGAAATGTAAATTGAAAAAAGTCCCCATAGTTTATTCATTTTTAATAATATATATCTAAGCCATATTACATAAAAAATATTGCACTCTGTACACTGCATGTACAAAAATCATTTCAGCAGAGTTTTCTAAAAATCAATGTTTATAGAGTGCACAAAGTTTTTAGTTTTGAAATGTTAACTTAAACAAGTATGTAGTAAAACTATTTCTATATTTTAAGAAGTTTGTTTTCCCCGAAACAATACATCTGTAAATTTCAGCCTGTAGCCGAAAAGTTTTTTAATCAAATCTTTTCCAAAAATGTTTCAATTTCCACATGCAAATGAAGTAAAGATGCAATCAGTCTAGAAAGTTGAACACAATTTCTGTAATTAAAATGAAGGAAAGCCCACAAAAGTTTAATTCTGAAATGCGAAACTGAAGTCGTAAACTTTAAATTTGTAGAAAATGTGTCAAACTGTTTTGAAGAATTAATTATAGACTAAAGAGAGGGGTGTCGGCGATGGAACTGGATTAAAATGCGTCTTGCGATAATTTAATTGAATTAAAGTAAGGTTTGTTGGAAAAGATTGCAGTCAGTTTCTGTTTTTACCGTATGAAGTCTTGGTGAAATGCACAAAAATACTTATAGCTTTTGATACAAATGAAATATTACTTTTTGTACTTCATACGTCTACAAAGTAATTAAATTTAATTATCATAGAAACCCTTATTTTTGGTTATTGAAAAAAATATCAAATTCATATGAATAAAATATATTTTTTTTAAATTTGAACTCATAATTTGAAATTTTATGATAAAACTGACAAATGGCATTGTGCTACATTCTTAACTAAACTTAAATTATAGTCTGTATCTAATCATTTGACTCATAAACAATGAGAAAAGAAAGAATATTTTTATATCTCCTTTATTTATTTTAAACAAAATAGAATATCTTAAAAGAAGTATTATGATCTTTCAATTAAAGTAATAAAAAATGGTAAAAATTATCTCTTAGCAGGTGCTAAAAGTTTGCTCTCCAGCAAAAGTCTTATTGCAGTAGTTGCCTACGTTTTTCATCTTCCTATGGTTCTTAGGTGGACAGAAAATAAAAATTCTGCAGCAGGGATGCAGCTCATTAGATGAATGTTATGTTATCTAGGGATAAAAAAATTATCTACTGATTATATTTCTATTTAAATATAATTAGTAATGATAATATTTAAATCTTTGAGACCTTATGAACTTTCGTCTGGATTTACAGCATTAAATATGTTTGTCTTTTAAATTAATATGATAAAATGCTTTCAAAGTAATATTAGAAAAAGGGTCAAATGCTTAATACTCTCAAAATTTCATCAATAAATCTTTTAATTCGCATTTGTAATTTTGGGTATTTGAAGATATATATGTATCAATAATAATCCAACATCAAAATAAAAAATTTGGAAATATTTGGGTTTTAGTACCGGTCCCATCATAATCATAACGTATTACTTTTTTAAAGATTTGAGTATCCATCTTATTGGGATAAAGCAAAAATCTTAAATTTTACTGAATATTTCATAATTGTAATTCCAGATATAAGCATAAATTACCGGCTCATATATTAGATGCATAGTTTATGTTGAATTAGTTTAGTGAGAGATTCATTCCATCAAAATCAATTAAATAATACAACAATGGAGTTTTCATGAAGCATTTTAAATATCTTTATATATAAATATCTCGTATCACAGTGTTTGTCCACGATGGACTCCGAAACTACTCAACCGATCCTAACATAATATTGTGTGCGTGTTCTTAAGAGATAGCACATTTTTTATCTAATTTTTTGACGTCATTATTTCTTTTATTGCTGGAAATAAGTAGAATCCGGGAAACGGGGAAATTCACAAAATGTCGGAATGCGTGTGTGCGTGCGGAAGCGGATTTTTGTTAACCAAGGTGCATGAAAAATTAGTGCCTGGTGTATTTCGGTGCGGGTAATACGAATCTTGAATTGAATTCCAATAATACACGCAATATTTCTGGATAATGCCGGTCGACCGTATTTCAGACATACCTGGATAGGCCCTTGCATTAAAAACCTTGGAGCTCGAAACTTGATCCCTAGCATATTTTGAGACGGGCAATCTGAATCTGATATCCGATATGAAAAATCATCGCAACTTTACTGGATAATGCGGGACAACTGCTTATTACGCGGGCCATGACAGGTTTTTTCAAAAGTCTTGGAAAGGGAAAAGTACTTTTCTGGTCATTTTCGGGATGGTGAACGAGAATCCGAAATTGGTTATTAGAAATTCTCGTAACTTTGCGGATGATGCAGGATGGCCCTAATGCCCCTTTTTAGCGAATGAACTTACAGGTTCAGAGGAGCTGAAAGTAGTCCCCAGTTGCGTATAGGGATGGGAAATGAAAATATGGAAAATCACATTTCAGAAACTTAGATAAATCTGCAGGATATTGCCAAAATTAGGTGGAATGGCATCGCGATCGAGTCTGCAAATTACCTCTAGTGGCTGAATTCGCACGCGCCAGGGCACCGAAATCCAGTCCCGTGTGTGTTTCGGAACATGGAAGAATTATTTGAAAAATGATTTAACGCGTTCCAGTAATTTTACCGAAAAATAACGAACGACCGTAATATGAGCGGATAGCGCGTTATCAGTTTAACTTGTAGACGTAGGAGCGCTAAAAGTTGGCCCCTGATGTATTTTGAGAAGGTCGATTCGAATATTCAATCTGAAACTGAACTACAGAAACCAATAACTTTGCCGGATAATGTCGGAAGATAGTACTGCCACACCCTTCGGGGAAGGAACTTACTGGAGCAGAGACACCAAAAGTGCTCACCAGCTACTTCTCAGGATGGGGAACTAGAATCTGGATTCGGATTTCAGAAAATCGCTTAATTTTTCTGGATACTACCGGAATGAGGTCAAATAGCTTTGGGTTCGAGTCCCGCGTCCGTATTTATATTCCCTACAGATACTAAACTTTCAGGTGCAGCTTTGCGAAAATACGATCAACAGAAAATTGCATTGGCAATTGCATCTTCAGGCATTGCTGTCACTTTGTTAAATGGTTAACAAACTGCACATAAAGAATTCCAGCTGCCATTTGACATTCTTGAGAAACCAGACGCAATGTTTAAGATTTAAAAAAAGAGGACAGGCTACGGTATTGCATAGGAGTTCATTCATAATCTGCAATGGGAATACTATGGCCCCTAAACACTCATTCGAAGCTTTACATAGAACTTTGCAAGATTTAAACGGCAACGAAAAAATATTCGTTGGTGCTGTCCTATTATCTGGTAATTTCTGACAGACATTGCAAGTCATTCCTTTATTTACTTTTGATCACGAGATTAACGTAAGTTTTAAACATTCGTTTTTATGGCGAAACTTTGAAACACTTCGATTGACCATAAACACGCGAGATCAACAGTAAGATGAAAATAAGCCCAAATGTTTTCTAATCAACTGCTGGATACTGGAAACAGTAAAGAGTAGAACTGCATCAAAATACACAATATATATCAAATTGCCTTACAGTTTCGATACTGTTGTTCAGACAAAAAAGGAACTGGTTGAGAGTGTCTCCGCGATATACTATATAGTTATCTAGGTAATGACTGATTCTGTAATCCTGTTACTGTGGGCAAAAAAAAATGTTGATGTTAACGAAATAAGCTTAAAGATACAGAGGTGTTGCAAGGTGATCCAATACCTTTTAAATCAATCGACACTATTGTTGATGAAAACGAAAATGAAAAGTTTTTGAATTCCCTAGATACACTATCTGGCCAAAAATATCCGGACACTCCTTAAAAAAGTGGTTCTGACGAGTGACGCAATTTGATACGTAATTGAAAGCTATAAAAGTGTTGGTAGTGGTTTGTCAGATTGCATTTATGCGTTTTTGAGGCAATGAGTAAATCAAAGGAGCTTAGTGAGTTTGATCGTGGCAGTATAGTTGGATGCCACCTCTGTGGGAAATCAGTTCGTGAGATTGAGGACATTCTACAGAAGCCTAAATCCACTGTGAGTGATGTAATTGTGAAGTGGAAACGTCGAGGCAGAGTGAAATAACATAAAAATGAACCGGTAGGCCAAAAATACTTGGTAAAAGTACCCGCAGAACTCTGAAAACTGTAGTGAAACGAAATAGAAGTCCTCGTTGGATGGAAATTTCTCAGGAGTTCCAAAGTTCATCAGGAATTAGTGTTAGAGCAGGACTGTCCTTCGAGAGTTAATAAACTTGGGGATTCCATGGCCGTGCAGCGGCTCACAAGCCAAGCATCACTCCACAGAATGAGAAGCATCTATAGCAATGGTGTAGAGCTCACCGTCATTGGACTGTGGACATGTGAAAAAATGTTCTTTAGAGTGATGAATCTCGCTTTACAGTCTGGCAGACGGACGGATGCGTCTGGGTTTGGAAGATGCTCGGCGAACGTTTCTTTAGTGACTGCATTGTGCCAACTGTTAAGTTTGATGGTGGAAGCATAATGGTGTGGGGGTGTTCCTCGTGGTTTGGCCTGGGTTCGTTAGTTCCTGCGATTGGAAACATGAACTCTGAGATGTATGTGGACATTCTGGACAATGTTGCACTCCCAACTCTATGGCAATATTTCGGGGAAGGCCCATTTCTCTCTTCCAGCAGGATAACTGCTCCATTCACACATCGAGGCTTGCACAGACGTGGTTTGTCTAAATGGGTGTTCATAAACTGGAATGGCCTTCTCAGAGCCCCGATCTAAATCCCATAGAACACCTTTGGGACGAATTAGAGCGCTGATTACGTAGCCAGCCAAATAGACCATCCTCACTGCAAGCACTCACTTCAGCTGTGATGGACGCCTGGAAGGCAATCCCTATGGTCAACTATCAAAAATTGGTGGAAAGTCTTCCCAAACGAGAGCAGGCGGTCATCCATGCAAAAGGGGGACCAACATCATATTAATATGTGCTTCAGGACGCTCTAAGTCTATACCACTGGGTATCCGGATACTTTTGGGCAGATAGTGTATATTAAGAATGCCACTTCACAATGTTCTGTTAAATATTGGTTCACTGGTTATTCTTCTACGTAATGTAAATCTACATAGATTATGTAACAGTACACGTTTGGTCATCAACAAAAAATTACCCCGAATCTTCTTGAAACAACCATTTTGATTGTAAAGTTTAAAAGATAAATCGTCCTGTTGACACTTATTCCTCTGATACTATCTGAATCTGCAATAAAATTCAAAGAGCTTCCATTCCCAATTCGTTAGGCATTCGCGATGACCATTAATAAATTTCTAAGCGAAAGAATGTCCATTTGCGGCTTAGGAAATTCATGTTTATTGCATGCTACACATAAGCATATATGCTGTATGCTTATGTGTAGGGAAACCACGGAATCTATTTTCGAAAGAAAAATACAAATTATTAAAAAATATTTGGCACTGATTAGCGATTAATTATATTAAAATTATTTATTGTTATGATTTAGAAGGAAAAAGATAGTATTAAAAATTGCTAAACATTTGCAGTATTAACTTCCTTTGTAATATTAAATCTTCATATGTTGTTACTAACAACTTCGTAAATAATCCATTCAACATATTATAACGAAATAAGAGATGAATAAAATGCAAAATTAAAAAAAATTATGTTGTTTTATGCTGAATTTCAACTCTCCAAAATTTTAAGCAAAAATTAATTTGACTGCATTGAATAATATAAAAATGTATTAAAGCAATGCCACAGCAACGCGTTGCCGAGTTATCTAGTTTACCATAAAAATTAAGAAATCGCGATTGCATCCTTACTATCCATTTAACACATATTTGATAAGCCCTTCATTCTAAATGTTTATTAGATTCATGAGGATTTTGGAAATCATATGAAATTTTTAATTCAGCTAAAATAACTTTTTACATAACTTTTTATCAAATGCCTCTAATCATTGTGCCATAGTTATTAAGCCATCAAAGAAAAAATCATTGGATTTCTTGGAGAAAACGTTAAATGAATCTCGAAGCTACAAACCCAAACGAAGAGATTTTTTTAACTAAGGAAACTACTAAAATAATTTATACATTACAAATCATGACGGTTCTTAGTTAAAAGAAAAAGGTATTTTAAAAATTTATTCCGAATATTTTTATTTCTTTAGTATAATTTTTAATCTAAATGCCTCCAATAATTATGCCACATTTATTAAGCGATCAAAGAAATAATAATTGAATTTCTTGGTGAAAACGTTAAATGAATCTCGAAGCTTCAAACCCGAACGAAGAGATTATTTTAACTAAGGAAACTCTATTAAAATAATTTATACATTACAAATCATAACAGTTATTATTTAAAAAAAGGTATTTTTAAAATTTAAATCGAGGAATTTTATATTTTGGTTTTGCATTTCTTTAATTGAACTCTCTTTGACTGAAACTTTAATAAAATTTTCCACGAAACAAACTACATATTACTCAATGCCATTTTTCCAAAAGGGATTCTAAATAAAATCATACAACAGAATTCATTGGAAAAAAAATCATTTGCATCATTTCTCCAAATAAACAAAGTAGTTTATTCTTCCTACTTAACTGTTTCAATTCCCCATCGAATTGAGAAGATAACGCTTAAAAATCGTTTTTGTAGGGATTACCAAATATTGATGGCAAGAGTTGTCGCAGTGGTTTATATCAAATAATTTGGAAGTAATTTTATAAAACATCCAATAAATTAGATTAATTTGTTTACAATATATTTTTCAAAGGAAGAAAAAACATTTTATCTCAAATCTCCTTAAATTATTCCAGTTAACTGTTCATAACATTATTATTCATTTAAGGACACATATTCACAACACAAATTTCAAAATCGTGTTTACACGAGGTGCATAGAATCCCCTAGAGCAGTTGGCTCTAACTCTCGAATATAATAAAAATAATAAAGTTATCAAAATATTTAAATTTAGCCCCACAATAAAAATAAAAGGTAATTTCTATTTTTGATTTCCCTAAATAATTATTTACCTGAATTTTGTGCAAGCAGATAAATGTATCAATGCTTGCAGTTACTTTAGTTTTAACCGCCTTTTTCTGTAAATGAAAATAATTGAAATTTACTCATTTGTTCCGATGTAGCATTTTTTATTTAATTAAATGTCTTTAAAAATACTAATTTCATCTCGTGTATTCCATTTATTGGAAGATCTCGGGAATAGTATATAGAGAAAATTAAGGTGAAAACATTTTAATCTACTTTTTGTCACTGATAAAAATTACGAGCACCCTAGATAATTAGAAGTATAAAGGTTTTTAACTCATTACTTTATTCAGTTTCTTGATATACAAAACGAAAAACTACAGTTCAACATTAAACAATCAATAAAGAATTGATATTGTTGCATCAAAATATCCTAATTAAACTCCTCTGCAAATATTTTGGTTAAATAATAACTATATAAATATGAAAAGAAGATGCATTGCAGCAAAAGAATGGAATACTCTAATAAATTATTTTACATAATTGATTTGAAGCATTACGCCAAAAGTACTCTTTTAACTATAACACTATCGAAAATAATTCGCAGATCATGCCTCTAAACTGGATGGAGAATTTACTGCTGACATAAAGAAAAATGAAATAGTATGCACTTTTTCACTTAAAAAGTTGGCAAGTTGTAATAGTAACCTATATTATTTTGCTGTTGCTGCATAAAAGTTAGGGAGAACAATATGTAACAGTCTCCGCTTCTTCACATGTTTTCCTACTTATAGAGGGTGTCCGGGTCATAGGCACAAACTTTAAGTGAAAGTAGGGGATATGCGAGGATTCAGATTTGTGTAGCAGCCCATAGCGGAAAAGTCTTCGCTCGGCTCTAGGTGGCGTAGTTCACAAGAGCACTTAAATAAACCGATCTTCGTTCCTGCAGTTATTTCAGTTATCATCGTCCTCGGAGGTGTAAGAAACATTTTACAAACACCGAAATCTCAGATGTGCACCCTGATGTATAGATTGGCAGAAGTAAGTGCACGAACAGTAGACGGATTGTATGACGAAGGTTACCCCCAGAGTGATGCAGTGGACAGCCAGATGTTTGATAATTTGCATCCAAATTTGTGTGAATATGGATCATTCTGAGGGAGGACGGGTCTAGAGTGACTCGGATTACCTTCGAACGGTATTCAACACAATTTGTTCCATGCATGGAACAAATTGTGTTGGATACCGTGGACTAGCCTCAGTATGCCTATTACCTCGTAATTGTTCATATTCAAACCAATTGTTATGAAAACTAGCAAACATCCGGCGGTCTGGTACATCCCTCTGGGGGTACCTTTCGCCATACAATCTTTCCGCTGGTAGAGCATTTCCTTCTGCCATTCCGTAAATCAGCTGCATATCTACCAGCTCGGTCTTTGTAAAATGTTCCTTACTCCTCTGAGTTTGATGACATCTCAAATGGCCCCGGCAATGCAGGTCTGTTTCCTTAACGCTCCTGTGAACAACGCCACCTATCGACGAACAAAGACGTTTTCGACCATGGTTTGCTATGCAAATCTTAATCCTTGTGATGCTTCCTACCAACCCTTTAAATTTATCCCCCTGATCCTGGTTGAGGGCACTCTAAATATTTTCAAATATTTTCTCGATAAAGTAATACTGATCTTTAGCTCGATTCAGATGAGTAAATAAAATAAGAGAATAATTAGTTTAACCATTTGATTGTGTCGTCTTTCTTATTAACTAGTAATTTCATTTTTAATCTGAAACTATCGACTGTTATGGGATTTTTAATGGTATGAATTATTGATTATCTGTCAAGAAAACTGTATTCTTTTCTCCACATTAATCTAATTTTATTTTCAAATCATTCATATATTCTATATTCAATCTTGTGGCTACTTACAGGAACTGGTTTCGGTCAGTTCAAGCTAATTTAAATATTTCTGTATTCAATCATTCGAAGAATATTGAAATTAAAATAAACGATTTATTGAGAGGATTTCCCTATTAAAATTTATTTGCATATTTGATCCTAATTCGTTTAATAAACAAGGGTTAGTTATTTAATCTCGAGATCTCGAAAGCCTGGTCAACACAGGACTGACATAATTCCAAACGAATCGTTCGCTGAAATTCAGAATTTATAAAATTCGCCATCAGTTGCTTAGAATATTAATACTGCAGTATGGTAAACTCAGTTGATTATCAAAACTCCCTTGAGGTGAGCTTATAGAAATTACAATATTGAGATGTCAGTTCCACACACACACACACACACAATACTGTTTTTGAAAATATTTTCAAGATTCACAAAATTAAATGGAAATGATTCTTTGCATATCAAAAGTTTGAAATTGATGTAATTGGATTACACAGTCAAAACCACGATAGTTGAAGGATCACAGGTTCTTAATTAGTTGAGTTAAGAAGTTGTCAAAAGATCGCAAGTAGAAAATTTAATTTTAAATAACAATTGTTATATACTAGAATAAGGTTATAAAGTGTGCTCCAAAATTCACGCCAGAAGTCTTTTTTTGACAGAAAACATAGGTTTATAATTACAAATTGTACATTTTCATTGATTTATCGAATATAGCAGTCGTCCCCAACCCAAGAGCCGCGGACCGGTATCAGGCCACCTAAGGAACGTTTAACTATTTCCATTTTATTTACTCTGTGATGTACTTCTCTTGGGTGTGTGTGTGACTTTTTAGGCATGAGAGGTAGACCGGGAGCTGACAGACGTCACCTACAGCCGCATCAGCTCCACGCATGCCCAAAATATCGTGATATATTTAATATAAGTAATCAACACCCTCCTTTCCAGGGTGTGGTAAAACTAATAAACATTGACTAGAAAATGGCGATAAAAAGGTTGGGAATATGTATCCACAATGGCACATCTCGTGGGTTAGTACCATCCTGAGTTTTGCTGGCCCATACACACACTTTTGTTGAAATGCTCTTCTTGACCATTTTGCGAAAACGTTGCTGAATTTCGTTGATACAGTGCCCAATTTTTCTTCATAAAGGCATGGGTAGTCCCTCTGGCATAAACCTAAGATTTCAAACCGACTAACCTTCCGAAAAGAATCCAACAGTGTAGAAGAAAATTGCATAATCTTGTTCTCACTTAGCAACACACTCGAGAACTACTTTAGTGTGGAGGGGGTTACCTCAGATATCGTCATCGTCCCTTGACCATGGTTCAAAATTATGATGTCAGTCGCCCAAACCCCTCGTGTAGCTGAATATTAATTCGTTAATATTAACTCACTCACTCCCTCGAGAACTACTTCGATGTAGTATTAAACATCTTGTCGAAAGACGACCAGAGTGCTCAAAATCACTGATTTAATGTTTCTAAATTATTTTAATTTTATTTCACAGTTGAAAGTTTAAATCACTATTTTGACCCTATTTTGTACAAAAATTGCAAATTATAACTGCAATGCCTTTACTATTTTTTAAATATTGCTGAACGATGAAAACGTGTTGTATTTTCATGTAGCTCCATTTTAAATAAACCTCAATTGTCACTGTCTAAAGTTTAAACGTCTGAAAGGTTCTTTCCATGGGAGAAGAGTCTTAATCCAACAAAGTTTTGTTCAAGATTTCGGCTGTAAAGCATACCGAAAATTTGTAAGAACTGTTTATTTAATTAAAAAATCGCGAATTTTACTTTCTGAAACAATTTTTTCGAGATGCACCCTGAGGTGTTTGGTAGTTTCAATGTATCTAATTCAGTACATGTGAGTGACACGCATAAACAAGTTCTTTCTTTTACTTATGTAAGTAGTTTTGGTAGAAACTTATAAAACAAACATCTTCATTAAGAATTTTGGAAGAGGCTTCGAAAAACTTTTCAAAATACTGTCGAGAGATTTAATGTACATAATACATTATTTTTAATATTTGTTTCAATAGAATAGATGTAGAGGCAACTCACTATTTTAACGTGAAATTATTGCTGAGATGACAAGACTTTAGCCTTAATTTGCAATTTGGTGCTCACTTATCGATCCATTGTATTAATTACTTCCGTCATTAATCATTTTAGCATCCAACAAAATCTCCCAAATTAGTCATTTTTTCTTTAAAAAAAAAAAGCATTCTAAATTTTGAAACAGAAGAAAGACTTAACCAAAGACTTCATCATTCTCTCCAGCGTTTAGTTTTCATCATTATAAATTATCCCTTTCATGCATTTTCTTACAATTAGAACCGGCTTATCATTTTCCCAGCTCAGATCCGAATTTATCCCACGTTTCCTTAGTTTAACAATGAGCTTCGTTTGTCCCGTTTCTGATTTTTAAATAGGTATCAGCATAGTAATTTGACACATTTTGATAAAAATTAAAATATACTCTAATTGTGATTCCTGTCTTACATTTTTGTTTCGTAAAAAAATTTATTTTAGCAAGTAGTTTAGCAATGAAAAATATATTTTATAATTATGGATTATGTTTTAATGCGTTATAAGAATTATGCTGATAAATTTGTTTAAAAATGATGTTCCCAGAATTCTGTCATAGAGTGGACTGGATTATAGAACTCTGCTTTATTTAGCAGAAGATTTTGCAATCATTTAATTACTATAGACTTAAATGGCTATAGATTTTTCAATCATTTATTTGGCTCGTAATAATAATTTTCAATAGCAGTGAAATATGAAATTTTTAAAAAAAAAAATATTTTTTTTACTTTAGATTCTCACGTTTATTTCTCTATTTTCATTCTATAAAATGTTCTTGACCTATAAAATACATAATTCTAGTGAAAAATTAGCAACGTTGCCATGGATTATAAAGGACATTTTTTCAATAGCATCTTAAAAAAAATTACGTAAATTTTAAAAAAACTAACTTTGTCATTCGCCAAACAAAATATTAATTTCAAAGGGTTTATTATAATATTTAATTCTTCTTATCTTAAATTTTTTTTTAATATTATTGCTCAGAAATCTGATATTTGATGCATTACTATATAATTTCAATCGTAAAAAATAATTTTTTTTTCTGTTAGGATAAACACATCTTACTTTATTGTATTTTCCCTTGAAATATAAAATATTTATTCGTATTATAGATTACTTTTCATAAAACAGATATGTAATACACGCATATTTTTAAAAAATACATATAAATACATAATGCATGCATATTTATGCAAATATATTCAAGGAATTGCAAGTGTAATTATTTTCTATTAGTAACATTATACATACTAATGTATTTTAAGTTTTTCAGTTAAGCTAATTTGTTAAGTGGCTGATTACTTACTTTTAATTTTACATTTATGTGACTGAAACATTTTCATATTTTTTAAACCTAATGAGTATAATACACATAAATGGATTCTTTTAAAAATATTTACCAATGCATATTTTTAAATAAATTGGTTTGAGATTTCATCATGCCCTTTGTTACTAAAACTCATGTTGTCGTTTGTCTAAAACAATCAAAATCAGATGTATGTAAATCGCTTTCACAAATTAAACAGTAATTAAATAACAATTCATCCGCTATAATTTTTAAAATGGAATTCCTTAAAATAACAATGACTCTGTTTTTAAAATGGAATATATTTTTAATTTAATATGAAATTCTAAGTTATGTAATTTTAAGTATGATATATTTATTCGAATAATTTAATACAGAGGATTTGAAAAGTAATTAATACAAATCCCAATTTATGGTTATGAAATATATTCCATTCAAAGTTTCCCAAGACGCTTATTATTTTCAGTTTATATAGTTTGAGCAATATTTAATTATTTCTGAAATTAGAGTTTAATTTGTAATAGGGAGGGTTTTCATAAAATATCTTTTTTTTTCTTTTAAAGAAAGATTAAGGGGTCTCAGGGGTGTTAACTCTTTTTTTTTTCGAATTTTCGAAAAAAATATATCTTGTTCTTCATTTTTTTCTGAACATTTTGATACTAACCACGTGATAATACTCTAAAAACTTCGAAAGTTATTCAAAAAATTGCAAACAGCAATTTAGTCATAACAACTTTTAAATGGACACATGCCACGCCCATTTATTTTTGATTTTTGCATACCTTTCATTTTTCTGTTTTTAATAAACCTCATGAAATATTTTAAGCGCTTGAGTTGATCAGAAGGAAGCCTGCAACTCAACACATTCATTCTGCTGTGTTTTGATTCTGTTGTGTTTACTTTAGCACACGTTTTTTTAAAACACTTACCTAAATCGAAGATATTTGTTGTTTTATTCTGAAAAGCTTTAGAGGAAATAAATATTTAAAGGTAAGTGACTCACATGTTACAGATATGACAGATACGAGGAAGTGTGCAGAAATGAAAAATACAAGTAAGTGTGCCGAAATGAAAAATGCTTCAAGTAAAAAATTTTCAGGAATTCAGACTTCATTAAAGTCAAATCTTGTTAAGGTAAGTGAAAACTTCAAAGGATATCGTATTTTTGATTTTATTTCAACCTTTAGCTCTGTTTTGTCAGTATCATGCTGTTTAAAATGTCATAAGCCATTAACAATTCATGAAAAATCCACTCGTGGTTTATGTTCGAATTTGAAATACATTGTAAGAACTGTGGGAGTATTTGTACTTTTTCAAGCTGTGAAAACACTGGGAATAAAAATAATGCTCCAGAAATTAACAGAAAATCTATTTTAGCAATGAGATGCATAGGTCAAGGTTTACAGTCATTAAAAACCTTTTGTGCTGCAATGAGTCTTCCTAATCCTGTTGAACAAAAATTATATGATGTTATTAATAATAAACTTTCACTTGTTATGAAGGAAGTCGCCGAAGAAAGCATGAACAGGGCAGCTGTCGAAGAAAATTATTCGTCACCTGATAACATTTTAACGGTAAGTGGTGATGGGACCTGGAAGACGAGAGGACATTCATCGTTGATTGGAGTATGTACTCTAAGGGAGCGAAACAGGTAAGGTTTTGGATCGGGAAGTGTTGTCCTCATTTTGCAAAGGATGCGACAGTTATAAACGGGTAAAGTTTGGTATCAAGTACAATAAATGGCTAAGAGCGCATAAGATTTCATGTAGAAAAAATTATTCTGGCTCTGCTGGTAAGATGGAGGTTGACGGGATGTTGAGGATTTTTAATCGATCAGAAAAGCTTCACAACCTGAAATATTCGAACTACATAGGAGATGGCGACAAAAACATTCAATGCCCTTTCTGAAAACAAGCCATACGGTGATGAACTGCTTATTCAGAAAATAGAATGTGTAGGCCATGTGCAAAAGAGAATGGGTACAAGACTTAGGAAGCTTAAATTTAGTATATGGTAAGAAGAAATTATCTGATGGTAAAACTAAAGGCGGTAAAGGTAGGTTAACTGATAGTTTAATTGATAAGCTTGCGCATTACCATGGTAATGCTATTCGATGCAATTCTACTAGTGTAAAGGAAATGCGGAAAGCCATTTGGGCTGTTTGGGGTCATTCTTGCAGCACCGATGATGAACCGATGCACTGATCTTGTCCTACAAATCCAAATACATGGTGTAAGTATAATGCTGCAATTAATAATAATTTACAAAATTATAAACACAAACCCTCAGTTGCGAAAGCTGTTCGAGATGTAATTAAGCCTATATTTGCAGACTTATCTCATCTGGCACTCCTGAAGAAACGCTTAGGAGGTAAGACACAGAATCCTAATGAAAGTTTAAATTCATTAATCTGGAAGTTTTGTCCGAAGACGATTCATTCTAGCCTTCAGATTGCTGCAAATCTAGCAACCAGCATTTTTAATGATGGAAATTAAATACTTATTACTATTTTAGAGAAATTTGGCCTGAAAATTAACAAAAATGTTTGTGTGTCCCTGGCTGAACGTGACAATCGTCGAATCTTTACGCCAGGAAAAGGAGCTTAACATCATCGTTTGAAGCTCGCAGAGCCAAAAAAATTAAAAAGAGTAAAGAAATTGAGCTGCTTGAGCAACAGGAAGGCATATCCTATGATCCTGGAGCATTTTAGCATGTAAGTTTTAAAATTTAATTTCTCAAATTCAATTTAAAACTTTAAAGCCATTTTTCTCAGTTTGTGTTTTTTTCACTTACGTGCATTGCGTTTCAAAAACTATCATACTTTGATGCATAAAACTCTACAGAATTATAAACTCTATCATAATCTTTAAATCCTAGCTATTTATAGTATTACATATTTGTAATTTTTTAAAAATTTCAAAAAAATTAAATTTTTTTATAAAAAATTTAAAAATGTAATTTTTTTATTTTTTAAAAATATTTTTTTTATTCTTTTTATATCTAATCGCTACCATCTAATAAGGATATATTTGACTTTAAAAATCAACTTATTGCTAGTAATTAGAATTATTATTTCAGAAAATATCATGCGCGTCGTAAAACTTACTATTTGTTTCTTACAAAATTTTTCTTATATTTATGTGCTTATTACATTTAAAATTATGATTATATTTTAGACATTTTATACTTTTTTGAAACTTTATTCCTTTATAAAAAATGTGTAAAATAATCAAATTATTTCATTTTAACCTCAAAGAATTATTTCTAGTCGAAAATTGTTCATATTTTGTGCTCTCGAAACATTTTTAACACCCCTGAGACCCTTTAAAGCACTTTTAAAAATGCTCATTTTTGCATTTTTTCCCCCCGAGATTGTTATATCGGTATGAAATAAGTACCATGCTAATAATTATAACATGGTACATTTTTTTATTTCAATTTTACTTAATCTTAATGAAAAAGCTCATTTTAAACTAGTGATGTGCCCATTTTGATTTTTGATAGAAATCCAAAATGTTTTTATTGATTCAAATAGCTTTATATTACTGATAAAGTTACAACATATTAGGTCTTCAAAATCGGTTGTTAGATTTTCAGTATACAGTAGAACTTCGTTTATCCTATTAAATTGGGACCGGACACCGTTCGGATACGCGATTGTTTGGATAATCGAATGCGATCCATGCAGTACATGAAACCGGACACTATACGAATATTGAAAATCATGACCATGCGGGAAAAGGGCTTGAAGAAAAAGTAAAATAGGTGCAAAATGTCGCAATTTTTGTGGAAAATAATCACTTATTTTTCGCTGTACCATTGCAGTTCCCGTATTTCGAGGTGTGATTTAAAGTTCTTTAGCTAACCATTGCTAGCTTTGAAATCAGCCAAACCGCCTAATTTCTCGTTAAGTTACAGAGCTTTTTCGCACAACAGAGGGCCCGATATCGGGTCCCCTTTACTCCTTCTTTCAGATAGCCACAAGTAGATTGCACGATCAAGAATAACATATTTTGCTTCCCTCATGATTTTCCTTTTCTTCGAGTCATCTTCTGAGTCAAGTTTTGAAGCAAAATTTAAAATGGTTTCTCGGCTTTTTTTATGTCAGAAATTGTTCACTTTCCAATATTGTAAAACTGTGGTAGAGACGCTCCACTTTCTGCCTTCGCGAGACTGTTCATTATTTCAAGTTTTGTTTCTATGTTCAAGACGTTGCGCTTCCGTTTTGAATTCGAAGCCATAGCAGTTCACATCTCAACAAAAGAGCATGTATCCACCCCCTCACGTGGAAAAAAACTGACCTTATATGCTACGCAGATGTTTACCAAATCACAGAATTGAAATTCCCCAAATATCCCTCACCTTAAATTTTCCCGTCATATTTAGCTTCACGCGAAACAACTGTTGAACATCACGCTGTTCGAAAACGTATTCATATACAGTACATGTAAATGACAAAAAAAAACTAGCCTGGATATTTGACGCTCCGGATAATAAACGTTCGGATAAACGACGTTCTACTGTAAAAGAAATTTTAAAGTTAGTTCTATTCTAACATTTAGCTCACAGTGTTTAGGGACTCTGAAAGTTTTAAAATTATTTATGAAATTCTAAAAGGTGTTTATTTTATATAATACTTTGTACAATGATTTGATCTTGTGTGTAGTTTATTTCATGCTCCTCTTTGAATAACCAGCCTTTGAAGTTATCCATTTTTCGTGAATCATGTTTTATTTCTTTGCAATTAGTCCACGTAAAGCGCTATATAATTATTAAAACCGAAACAAATTTTCTTTAAAACATTACCTTCCATCTCCTCTAACTTCTGTTAAGACTCTAAATTTTCCAGCCATAACAAACATGTAACTTTGTGTCTGAGATTGAGAGCTTTAAACAATTTTTAATTTAACTCTGACCAAAAAGGTTTAAAAATCTCGATTCGAAAGTGCTTCTAGACTGAAGTGAGACACAATTTCCTTAATTAAAGAAAAAGTTTCCTCGTTGGTGAAAAGGAAGTCGTAAACTTTAAATTCGAGTAAAATGTGTCAAGTGCTCACCGAGAATTGATTACAGACAAAAGTGGAAGGGTCTCTTAGAACTCAGACACGGAGTTTAGGATTGGATTAAATTGTGTCCACTCCAGACTATTGGGTATGAAGTTTATCGGACATTTTCAGACGTGTACCAAAAGTATTTAAATGCATTCTTTGTTTTTCATTGACTTAGTAAAATAAAAACTATTTAAAAATCATGTTTTCTTTATGTTAAATAATTCAAATATTATTAAATATATTTTTGTTATGTAATTTACAACACTTCAAGCTAATTAATTCCGTTCAAAATATGAGAGACATGCTTCTGGTGAAAAGGAACGATATTTTTTAGTTTCTCAATGTATTTATATATATATATATATTAGTTGTATACAATTTTAAAATTATTTTGCTTACAATGTATTTATCTAATAATTATTCAAGGGAAAAGAAAACAAATAAATCCAATTATTTGGTTTGATTTATAATTTTGAGTTGTGATCTCAGTTTTATAAAAATTTTAATTCTGCGCTTTTGAAAGATTTCATATTATTCTTTTATGTCTAAAAATGGATTTTATGTCCATCTGAAATCGAAAAATGTAACGTTTACGTAAATTCTAGCTATAGTTCAATAATGATGATTTCCTTTTCCTTTTTAGATAGTGAAAATTTCCTTTACTTTTCTCATTTTACATAGTGAAAAATTCGCTTATTTTTTGCTTAGTAGATTTTCTTAGATTCTTTTAAATTCCACCAATAACATATAATAGATAGTTGTGAAGTATGCACAAAATTCAAAAATAAATATTTTAATAAGTACATTAAAATTAAAAAATAAGTATTTTAATTTGAATGCAGTCACATTTTTTTAACTTAATGGAATTTGAATTTAATATATAACAGCTGAATAAATATATTTAGACACAGCTTAAAATTTTTTGCAGGAAAAGTATATTTTATTTTCAGAATTGAAATTAAAAAAACCGGATTAGAATGTTTAAAAATTCAGCAACTTTGGAAAATAGAAGATGATCCCAAACATGCACAAAAAGATATTAATTTCCAAAATCATTTTTGAAATTTCGAATTTTTCGGTGCATTTAGTAATATATGTTTTCCATTTATTATATATATATATCAGAAGAGGTGATGTTGAGCACCTAAATAATGTTCTTGAATTTTATAATTTTTTGAATAGTTTTTTTGAATGCATGATTCATAATTTCAAAGTTTTCTTTTTAAATGCTTAATTTTCTTTTTAAATTTTTTGTTATGAAATTGCACAAGTTATTCTCAGATGCTTGAATTATTTCACTTGCATAAATCTTACATTTGGCTTTAGATAGACAAATCTTAAGTCATTATGATTATTATGACTTAAAGTAATTAGAATGAATCCTTAACAAGGTATAGAATTAAATGTTTTATATTTTGAAAAAAAATTAGCAAAGAAGTATTTTACACTTATGCATAAAATTTCAGTAAAAGAAAATTCCTCTAACGTAAACCTGTGAAAAAATGTTTCAAGATGATTGCAATTATAACAAAAGCATGACAAAAAGTTAACAAAACCTTCTGAAATGAAGCGCATTTAAACAGATGAAACAATATAAAGACAAAAGAAATTTACTATTATTAATGGATCTGATGACCCTAACTTACCTGATGAATGTACAACGTCCACTCATGCTGAATACAAATTTTCTGCGGGTTGTTGAGACATTGTTGCCCATTCATATTATAGCATTAATCGCAAGAGTTGGATCATCGTTTTTAACCTTGTGGTATGCTGCCAATCCTTTCTCTAGAGTCCCAAATATGTTCGATTGTATTTAGATCCAGAGACTTTCCCATCGAATCCATGCAATTAATATATGAAATTTATAACATTATTCAACAGTTACTACAAGATGGGGTATAGTATGAAGTAAAACTGAGAATACATACAGCTCTAAAACGATGAATGCAAGAACACAACTTCGGTTAAATGATGAACTCTTCTTCAATGGACAGCCCTGGATAGACCCTGACCTCCTCCAGAAGTTTTCTTCAGGCATCTCTACTTTTCGAAACAGTAATCCCATCTTAACAGGGGTCTACCCCGAGGTCCCCAAGTGATTTGTCAGAAAGATTTTCTTGCAGCAACGATCTCCTTTCCTTCTAGCCAGATGACCAGCCCATTTAAGTCCCTGTAATTTGATAAACTCTAGTACTTAATACTCCTAAGAAGATGCTCGAGTTATTAGAAATACCAAACAGGATTTATTCCTAAACGAGAACACCGTTACCCTGTCCCTTTCGATGATGTTGGAGGGAAAATCGTGTGTTCTCTACTCACTCCGGATAGATATACGTCCGAAATCGCTAATCAGACTAATTCTGCTTTTACCTAAAAAGCACACTCCCTGATCAGTCCAGTTCTTGTGTTTCCAACAACACGGATAATCCCGTCTCCGATTAGCAGACGTTCATGATATACACTATACTTGTCGTCGCTCTAATTAACTAGAATTATTTGACTTCCTTGCAGTGATAACACGAGATGTCAATCATCCATAAGTCTGTTGCATACGTCTTGCGATTTCTTCCTTTGTCTGCCGGCTATCCCTTCTCTCCTGTAGAGCTGTATGTCCACGATGTCCTCAATAGCTACTCGTGAACGATCACTGTGCAATCTTCAGAAAGCTGTTCATTAAATTTGAAAGCTTCTCGAGACGCATTTGAACTATTCCGAATTTTGCAGCCAAATTGTTTAAACTCCAATTCATCGAACTTCGGCCATGATTATTCACGCCAGAAAATTGTGGCAACTCTTCCCCCTGTATTTATAAAAGTGCTTACACTTCCCAGATGTATGAATCCTTTGAAGCTCTTCTAGTGCTACACCCAGCTCTGAACCAATTAACAATTGGTAATTTATAGATTTTTAAAGTGTGTTGTTAACTTAAATGGAAGTTATTATTTCATCTTAATGAAGTTGTAAATTTCACGTTAGCAAACTTTGTAAATCTTCGTTTGGTACAGTATTGGAATTTTAATAGTGGCAACAATTTATTTACATAGAATACAAAAGGGATTCATGTCACCGTGTTTTACAGAGCTTCAATAGAGTCGCCACCATTATGTATAACCCGTTTACAACGAGGAGGAAGTCGCAGAACACCTGTAGCAGCGCCTGTTCTGTTGATAATTAGAATGGACCCCAATTTACTACTACCCGAACTACTACTACTATTCTACTCCCGAAAGAATCTCTGGAATAGTTTTGAAGCGAATGGCACGAAGTGGTTCCTTCATCTTAGGAATGAAGTCCCAAGGATCTGGGGGTCGGTCACTGTCCATTAGTGCGGCAACAGCATTCACTTTTGCTTTGCTGACACTAGGACGACCTGGCCGATGCATGTCTGCCCTATTTTGGCATCCTTCAATGAAAGCTTTTCCCCATCTTGCTACAGTTCTGTAAGGCAATGCAGATTCCCCGAAAGCCTCTTGAAGCCCTAGATGGCATTGTCGTACTGTACGACCTGGGGCACATTAAATTTTTATCCAGCACCGTTGTTCTTGTTTTGAAAACATCCTGATAACACTCACTTTAGACCGCAAGCTAATACAAGGATCATTTCTTCGAGTCACTCCGAATGCGCGTGACGTAGCAAGGACGAGTCCTTTTGCTGAAAGGTAGGGTAGGTATGTAGCTCTTCGTGTGGTATACACGGCATTCTTTGGTTTTGTTGTGTAGCGTTTTTATAGCAGTGTTGCCACTATTAAAGTTCAAACCCTCGTATAAATTTGGCTTTTATAGAATATTTTACGGTATTCAACATCTGGCGTCACACTTCAACGTTCCTCTAACTTTCAAGTGATAGGACCTTGGATAAGGTTATCTATTTCTTATGCAGAGGACCACATATATCCGGACACGATAAACGATATAATTCGTGCAATAGCTTTCACACAAAACACAAATGATAAAGCTACACATTTATACCCTTATTATACGTATACATACAAGGATTTTCTACAGCCCCTATCTGCTCTTGCCTCTGATATTCTAATTTCTCAATAACTTCCTTCATTTTGAAACACCAGTGTATTTCAAACAAGAAAATGATAAATAATTTGATGTGAAAAACATTATACAGTGGTGGCAAAAAGTCCTGAACACACTCATTTTTTAGCATAATTTTTGTGTTTGACTTCATTTTTCGTTGTGAAATTATCGCACTATCTTAAATATTGTTATTGATTTTAATGTATTTTTTTATGCTGATTTCAAATCTACTACTAGTTTCTTAATGACTAAAATATTTTTTGTAGTAAAGCTGCCTGAACACAATAATGTGAAATATGTGCAGAATAAAACAATATAGAATAACATAATATGCAAAGAAAAATAACACGAAAATTGACAAATACGGTATATTTAATAAGCATTTCGAAAATTACATTGTTGTCACATGTTAGAAAATCAATATTTTATGGGCCAGCCGTTTGCTTTAATTACGGCTCTACATCTTTTTGGCATGGAATGCACCAATTTCAAAAGAAGATCTTTCGTGACAATATGGTTGAAGGAAAATATTAAAGCTTCAATTAATTCACGTTTGTTTGAAGGTTTTTTCTTTGAAATTGCATAACCAATTATAAACCATAAGTTCTCTATCGGATTAAGGTCGAGAGACTGTCCTGGCCAGTTCATTCTATTCACAGTATGGTCTTTCAACAATTTCTGGACTACCTTTGGACGATAACAAGTGGCGTTATCGTCCTGAAAAATCCATGACTGATTCCCAAAAAGATCTCTCGCAGTTGGTAGCAATTTATTTTGTAGTATTTCAAAGTATTCCATGGCTTTCACTGTTCCTCTAACGATGTGAAGTCTTCCAACACCATGAGAAGACATACAACCCCATACCATCACTTTTGTCGGGTACTTTACTGTGGGCTTCAGACACTGAGGGCTGAATTCCTCATGAGTGCGTAGTCTTACATAGGCACTACTTTGGTTGCCAGAAATACAAAACTGACTCTCGTCACTAAATATTACCTTTTCTCACTCTTTAATAGTCCATAACGAACGTTCCTTTGCCCACGTCAATCGCCTCTTGAGTTGAAATTCAGTCAGTAATGGTTTTGGGCGCGCTTTACAGCCTCGTAACCCAATTTCCAGCAGTCTTCCTCTAACAGTTCTTGGGCACACACTCACATTTGATGTCAAAGTCCATTGTTTCAAAATTTGCGAGGAATTAAGCTTTCTGTTTGAAAGTGAAATTCTGTGCAATAACTTGTATTCACGTAAAGATGTTTTTCTTGGTCGTCCTGATCGCCCCCTGTCCGCAATAAAATTTGTTTCAGAAAATCTTTTCAAAGTTCTCCCAACAGTAGAAAGGCCACATGGTACTTCAGCAGCAATTTGGCACATAGAATAACCTTCTTCCTTCAAATGTATTATTTTGTACCTTTTATTCTCAGGCAGATATGAAAATTTAGCCATAATTCCAATATTTTCCACAAACGCACTTCAAATTGCTTTGAATACACTATTTTCCACACAAGCACACAACTGCATTCAATACAATCAATACAATAAACCACGTTTCACCTTTTTCTTTCAACCCTTTATCGCTACTGCTCTCTGATTGGTTGAAATAACGGAGCATTTCATTGGTGGAAAACACACTCACTCATTCTTACAGTGACCCTGTGCTTTCTTGTCAAGGTTTTTTCAACATATCAATGACACTATTTACTTTAGATGAAATCTGCAAACAGATTTGAAATCAGCATGAAAAAATACATTAAAATCAATAACAATATTTAAGATAGTGCGATAATTTCACAACGAAAAATGAAGTCAAACACAAAAATTACGCTAAAAAATGAGTGTGTTCAGGACTTTTTGCCACCACTGTATTACAAACATATATGTTTGCAAATAGAGATTTATACATATTTTTTTCATATATGAGTTGAATAAAATTTAGGTTATACTTAATTCTCTCTCGTAAATTTAATCTGATTCTTTTCCGTGAGAATGCATTATAAATTAACTCATTTCTAAAGGAGAGAAATAATTTTTATGATGTTATTTAAAGAAAGGATTGTTTACATAAAAACTAAAATAAAATTAACAATTACGTAATTTATTTTCACATTAAAAACAAATTTATTTTTTTGGCACGGAAACATACGTGAAGAAAAATGTGAATTGGAACTTCAGAAACTTTTGATCACATCAAAAGAACCTTATGGGAAAAATTATTCATATGTAATATATAAATTAATTGAAGAACTCTGAATAGTTTTGTGCATTTGCAAAAAAAACGAGATAAAACTTTTCCAAAAGGTTCTCTTTCTTGTGATGTCGAAGTTTAAAAAGGTTAACGATAAATCTTATAATTTTTTCCAGACATATTTATTTCCTCTTGACATTACATCAAAAGAAGTACTTAACTATTCTTCGAAGATTTTCTCTTCTTTGACTTAGAAAAGTTCCGCCCTTTTTAGTATCACATAAAGAGTGAATTATTTACTAGGCCTAAGTGGTTCTGATGGGGCAAAAGCAGGTGGTAAAAAGAAGACGGAATTCCGAGCTAAAAACAACTGCGATTAATGACCAATTACCTCTCTGAGATTTATTACTTATATAAGAACTTACTATATCATTGAGTGTACATGAGTATAAATGATAGGAAAAGAATTTCCTAAAATATCAAATCAGCATCCAAACATAATTTATTTAAAGTTATTATGAAATTTGTATAATGGGATTGCAACTGGAGAATTGATAAGAACAATTTTTAGAAAATGTGACATTTCAAAAATTTAAGTTAGGTAAATTATTTTGAAAAATAAAGACAATATTTGAAGTAGAGAATAATATAATAGTTATAATGAGATTCTTAATATATTTTCCAAAAATATGAATTTTAATAATTTTTGGATCTGTATATGTCTTTAAAATATAAAGTGTTTTTATTTTTTTTAAAATACCCATGAAATATTGAAATGAAAAGTTATAGATAACCTATACTTTGAGAGAATATTTTACGATGCTGGTGAAGCTATTACTGATTTTCAATCTTTTTTTACTTTCTTTATTTTTCACTAAAAAGTAAAAAAAAAAAAAATTTAAATAGTTTCCTGCAAAACATTAAAGCACATAGAAATATTAACTCTTTATCGTCTTATTATAACATGTTATCCTAATTCTTTCTCTTTTCCTTTCTAAATTTGTCTTCCATTTTTCAAAAACACTTTCACATATGGCGATATGAATAGTTAGGTATTTCAAGAATAATAACATAAAAAATAAATTGCATAGTTTATTTTCTAAATTTTCCAAATTAAACCTTTTTAAGTCGCAGTTATTTAAACTAATTTAAGTATTAAATATGAATTTAATAAACATAAAATCAAAAATAGATAAAAGTAGTATAAAAGATTTAATTTATTTAAAATTCAATTTTTTAAACTTTTTTTCTCAAAATATATCTTTTTGCAATAATTAACATATAATACACCCAGAAAAGTATTTTAAGTAAAAAATTGATTTTCTATTGAAGAGTCTGGTTTCATTTCTTATATATATCCTTAATATATTCCTAGATTCTATATGACTATCTAAATCATCGCTTTTCTTTAAAACCTAATTTTTTATTTAAATTTTAAATTCTTTTTTGAGATGAGAAGGAAAAATAAAACAGATTTATTTGTTCAAACAGTAGATTTTTAATAGATTTATTAAAATTTTTAAACCCTTTGCTCATAAAATAAGATTTTATTTAAGCGCTTCTTTCGTAAAAATAAACAAAGTGTATCCGTTACATGTTTTTTGGGTTTTTCAGTGATGTTGAAAGACTACATATATATTTTAAGTTATTGTGATATCCTAAGTCTTAGCAATGAACTTCCGATTGTATGTATTGAAAAAAATTCTTATAGTCCTCAGATCTAAATTTTTAAAAAAAGACAGGACTTTATGAAAATGTATTATATTTAAAAGTATAAAAACTCAACCCTCCTTAGGAGTCGATTTATGCAAACCAGTTGTTAGCGAATCAGAACTCATTAAAAGAAACGCGCTTGACAAATTTCTAGTCAGCAGGTGTAATAGTAACAGAAACAGGAATTCTCATCTATATTGCCCCCTCCAAGCCTCCTCAGGAATCTATTTCCTTGAAACCCGATCTTAGAGAATACCTCAACAAAAGAAACATGCCCGCCAAATTTCAAATGTGCGATTCTTATAGTTCTAGACGTATCGTTTTTTCCTATGTATATCAAAAGAGATGGCATGAGAGGTAATTCTAATAACTTTTATTTTAAGGATTTTTTTCCACCATGTAATTTATGTTATATAATTATAACATATGGATTGATTTCGAAAAACATTAAAACTTTAATTCAGCAGGTTCATTTTTGAAAATATTCTTTTACATTTATTTTAGTTTTCTTTAATATTGAGCATTTTTCTTGTTATCATTCAATCACACAAGTGCTAGCGTCAAAAATGAGTCTACTAACAATTCATATTTCCTTTTTTAACTAAATTAAAATGATTTACTAAATTTATCTTTTAAAAGCTTCTTTAAAGTGTATTCCGAACAGATTAAGAAGCATCTAAATTATATATTTATCCTTACATTATTATAGATTATATTTTCTGATCATTATTCTTTGCAAGATGTTATTCTTACATAATCTTGGGCTCCCCTTTACTGTCTAAATTTATCTTTCACACCTATTGAAAGCATGTCTCTTTATCTTAATTTATGGAAAGCTATTATAATGTTTATGGATGGTGCCTCTTATCTTTACTGCTCAGTGAGTTTAGTGAAACATTCTTGTTTTTGATGGTGCCATGTTTATTCTATGGGAATCGATTCAGATTTAGCTTAAAATAATTTAGACGTAAGAATGAGTGTTTCCACTTTAATACTGAACGTTACTTTAACGTGGGATATTGTTTTAAGAAATTATTCTTTTTGTTTAATTAGACAATTAAATGAATAAGCTAGACTAAATGTTCCATTATTTAAAGATAGAGGAAAATTTAAGACCTTGTTCCATTTAAATTTGTGGTGACCTGTAGACACCCCTTACACTAATACCTTCCTGTCTATCTGAAAATCTGGCTGGATGTGTAGGTGGACTTAAATGATCAGAAGACATAATTGCAATTCAAACAGATTTATTGATTAGCAGTAAATAAGTTTAGACAAAACACAATTTAAGTTAAGATAAATAATTGAGAGTGGAGTTATGAAGTGGAGTATCAATACTAGCGGAATATACAGAATTTTTCAACTGAATCTAGGAAAGCTTAACCGCGCACAATTACAACTACACCAACCGATACTAATCTGATTTTCTTAAACAAAATCACTGACCTTATATTTTACTGTGGCGGTTCCTTCGTGACGACTTCAGGCCCTTTTAATGGTTGGAAGAATTGGTGAAGACTCCACGCTCAGTAATAATGAATTTCACTATTTTCAATCCGCTTCTCTTCGCGTACATCCACACGTATCAGGCCAGCTATACTTGTGAACAACTTCGTGTCGACTTCTCGATCTTTAATTCACTTGATTTCTCACTTCCTATTACTTAGCTTCTTAACTCCCGAAACCCGAATTTATGTAATATATCTTATTTACATAAATCACGCCTGGCTCTCGGGGGAAGATTGGTTGAAATAAATAAATTGTTTTAAGAAAAAAAAAGAGGTTAGAGTAAAAGACAGTATAGATCCGTCACAAATTGCTACTGAGTTTTGCAGAATACTGAGAAATATTGTGAGGTAAATACATAACCAATTAGAATAACATAACCTGGCTAAAAACGTACTTTGATGTAATAAATTAGCAGTAGAGTATCTATAATAAATAATAATAAAGCCATTGCTTAGCTTACATCAGAGGTCGGCAAACTATGGCAAGCCTGACACATGTGGCACGCAATACACTTCTCTGTGGCACTCTGTACCACTCTAAAAATTTGTCAATTTTTGAGTGGACGGAAGTTGATAAATTTATAATATGTCTCATTTGACAAAAATCTTCAGAATTATGGACATTTACGGGACGATGAAAAAATCTGAAAGATAACTCTAAAGATAAATTTACAGCTATTTGTAAATTATTGAATATAATTTCTAAATGATTTAATTGATCGAAGAGAGAAAATTGCATGCACTCTGCTTCGAGCTTTTGGTTCTATATGTCTTTAAGATTAATTCTCACTTCATATGAAAAATATTTAAAGTCCGCAAAAAAATTGTTTACCAACTGACTGCTCAAAATCGTGTCAAATTGAAAGTCACAAATTATGTTCCTGATATTGCGATATGAAAGTAGAGTGGTGCAAGCCCTAAGTTATCTTTGAAATTTCTATTTAAGTATAATAAAGGGAAATTCATTTAATTTTTTCTGTTTATTATTTTAATAAACAGGCTTAAAAATAAAAAAATTAAATTGTACATATTTTATATATGTTTATTGAAGAAATAATTATATTTTATGGTGTTTATTTTTATGTTAAGAATTATCTTTAAATGATGCTAAGCTTATATATAATGAAACTGTAAACCTGTATATGTTATTGACCTCTCTATCCTCTAACTCTGCATGCTCTACAGATAAATTTACAGCTATTTTGTAAATTATTAAACGTCATTGCTGGAAAGATTTAATTGTTTGAAGAGAGAAAATTGTGATGTACTCTACTTTCCGCTTTTTTTTCTACATATCAAAGTAAAAATATTTCGAGTCCACAAAAGGAAAAAAAATTGTTTAACAACTGAATGCTCAGAATCGTGTCAAGTTGAAAGTCACTAATTATACCTCTAATATTATGACATGAAATTAAAGTGGTGCAAGTGCTAGGTTCGCATTAAAATTTTTATTTAGCTGTAATGAAGAGAAACACTTATATTCAACATTGTCTATTTCTTATTTTATTAAATAAGTTTAAAAATGCATGATATATGTACAATTTAACTTTTTTTTTATTTTTCGTGAAGAAATGTTATATTTTAGGCTGTTTTCTTATGTTAAGAAATACTTTTAAATGATGCAAAATTAAAATATGATAAAACAGTAAATCTATATTATTGACCTCTATTCTCTAGCTAAGTGCTTTATCGAATTGTTTAAATATGTCCTACTGCGTGGCACACTGAATCATGTTGGTAGATTGTCACTGCTAAAAGGCTGCCGACCCCTGGTCCACACATTTGAAAGACCATGTTACTCGAGTTGGCCTGGTTACTAAATTGTGATCATCGTCGTTCTCCTATTCAACCGTCAATAACCACTCAATACTAATCCTGCATCTAGGTATTTTACTACACGTAAAATCTGATATTGCTCAAAGTTTTCATAGAAGCATTAGTAAGAATTTAGAGGCTGAAGTAATTTTAAAAGTGGTTAATTTTGATAAACTATCTGATTTCGCAAAGAAAAATATCAGTATCTCTCTTAAAAATCAAAGCGACCTCATTTAAAAGTACCACAATCAACAGGAACCTCGGAGTGCAAAAGCCGCCTTCCGTTTTTATAAGTCAATACATCTACAGCAACCCACATGTTAATAGCTAGAATTTAGTGGTAGATGTGATAAAAAGGCAAAGTACAAGAGCTATGAAAGATTAATAGCAAACAGTTATAACAGGGTCGAATGGCAGACGAGAATTAACACATTAATAATAATTATAAAATTATGGGTTTTTATATGGCTGATTCAAATTAATATCCTATCAGAATGAAATAAAAAGCTATCAGTCACTGGTCTAATAATCCTTAGCTTTTATCAAGTGACAAGAGTGAAACCAGAACTAGTTAGTATCTTGCGCGTTTGCAAAACGTGAATTGGTGAGGATTTTAAGCCCCCATAGTTATAATATGCATCTACCCCGCTGCACAGTGGTCCATGAAAGATGCTTGAACACGTTTACATCGGTTACAAGTCCATTATTCTATCAACAAGATAACCACGGTTCTGACTTTAATTGAACACTGAATTATAAGTTTATGTTAATATTTAAATTTTAACAAAATTCAAATAATGCACAATAGAACATTTAAAATTTAAAAATTTATTTGTATTAAAGTTTTAACCATTTAGAATTTTTATTGAAACCATATATATGTTTTCCTGTTTTTTGTCCTTATAGCTGCTATACAAATATTAAGCAAACAAGATACTTGGGAGGAAAAATTAATAATTCTGTAAAAAAAAGTAATTTTTACTTTTATTTTAGAAGAAATAAATGTTTATTCATTAATTTCTTTTTACTATTATGTAATAATAATTGGGTTTATATATTGACTATTTTTACCTTTATATATTTATGTCCTTGTAAAAATAATTCAGAAATATTAAATTAATATTTTTAATATAATTAACTGAAATAAATTCAATTTATTACCTATATAAAGGCATGATATAATATTATAAGCTTAATTCCGCAATTGAAAAACTCTTATGATATACACCTTATATAATAGAGCGGTATGTTAACTCGTATATCAAAGCTGTGCATTACTAAAATAAGAAAACAAAATATATGAAAATTTAAACATTTCAAGAACAAAATTTATTTATTTACATGAAGATTCTCATAGAAATTTCAGCAACTCTACAGCGTGAATATCAAATTTTTGAAACTCAAAAATTTTCGCAATATCACGATATTGAAATTTGGAGGTTAGTCTTAGCTAATGTTTGATCTCAGTCACTTGACTGTGGTTTATAATTACTTGTTATAATTACGAAGGCCTTTACTAATAGTCCTCATTTCGTTAGTGAATGAATCAATCATTAATGTCAATTGAATACATATTTTTAAATAAAAACAAACATTATTTTAAACTTTTTACCATATTTTTTTTTACGAAAACAAGCTTATTTCCTGATGATGATGTGTAATGTACTTAAAAATTTAATATAAAATATCCTCTGAAATGCTATTGCCTTTGTGTTTAGAAACAACAATCTTCCTGAGCAACAACCTTCATAATATTAGTTTCAGTGATGTATCCCTAACTCCAAATGCCACATTCATTCTGCTTTTACGTATCGTATGTGTGTCCTGATACATTCATATTATAAACAACATCAAAAGGATATAAGCTAATCCATTGTTGGTCATGGTGATGGTTGTTTCGATCCTTGCCGAGCAACACACATACACATCCGTAAACCCAAGATAATGTCAGAGTAGAACATTATCCTGCCGAAACATCCTTGTGTGTGAATCCCAGATAGCTAATTTAGGAATAGCAAATTTATGTTAGCGAGTTGTTTGTTGCCAGAAAGATGTTGTTCTATTTATCCTTTGAATTATTTCAAACTTGATGTGTTCTCCCATCAAATGTTTTGATTCTCTGGTGATTTCATTTGCAATGAAAAGCATTGACTTTGTACATCCTTTGATGGTGTTTGTTGTTAAAGATGTGGATTTTTTTTTATTATTAGTTTTATGGGGGGGGGATGTTAAATTAAGAATATTTTTATTGAATTCTTAGGAAATATTTTAATGAATTTTAATCGAATTTTCTAATCATGTAAATAAGAAAAAAGCTTGATGGTGTGTACGAGAAATATTTAAAAGAAGTATATAAGCTAATTTTCTTATTCTTGAAGGTAAGTAAAATAGTAAATTGTTTTATAACCATTTTACCCTTATTTCATGCAGTTGAATATTACTAAAAGTTCTTTCGAAATTTCGTTGCCTTAATTTTGTTTAGGGCATATTTAAGTCAAATTGCAACAAAAAATTATTTAACTTTTATGAAATTGATAGAATTGATTTGTATTTCATGTTCAAAGGGTTTATAATCTGAAATATTATATTGCCTCGAACAACTCTGAGAACTTTCACTTAAACTGTATTAAGCTTCCTAGTTAATGATGTTACAATCAGCATTACTTTTGAGGAGAACTAGGCTTGAGTCACAATGTTATTAAAAGCTCCCCATGTGCAAGGTTTGATGTACACCCAATCTCTTCTCTTTCTCGGTAGATACGTTCCTTAAAAAACAGTTCAAAAGTATCAAGTAAAAAAACACATGATACATATGGTAAATTTGGGAATAAATTCCACAATTTTAAAAAAATTGAAAATCTCTAAATATTTTCCCGAAAAACCGTACAAAACCGTATTCTGTCACTTTCCTTATGTTCTAATTTCCTATAACTGTCTTTTATTAAAATTCATTAACGAAATATTGAAGAATTATGGTGGGAAAAAATTCAATTTGAGTACCGTATAATCCGACTTATTACACATACGGGTGTATAACACACATCTATACTTTCCAGATGCATTTTAAAGTAATTTTTTTTGGTACATTCCGCGTATAACGCGCACTCGGTTTTTTACAAAAAATTTAAAATAAACGTGGTCAATACTCTTATGTTTTGCAGTCATTTATTTGAAATATTATCCCAGACTTCTGAAAAAATAGAGTACTTCTAGAACCACAGCCCTTTAAGTTCATTAGATATGTCATTTTTTAAGATATCCAACTACGTTCGGAACCTTGATTTTACAAAAGCATACAAATGAAGATTTTTTTTTAAATTTAGGCCACACTTAGATTAGAGAATACATGTATAAGGTTGTTTTGTGAATATTATTACAATAAAAAATTATTTAAATGCGATATTTTAGCAAAAAAGAACGTAGAATTACCTATTTTCAAAAATACTCTCCTTTAATGGAAAAGACTTTTATATTAATAATATTTAGCCTGTATATAGCTCAGACCTCTGCACAGAGCCTGAACTAGAATTTTTGAAATATATAGTTAGAAGGGAATTTATTCCTATTTTAATACATCATAGTGGAGAAATTTTAACAAAAAAAAAAAAAAACACCACCAACAGTTATTTTATTTGGTAATAACTCGGAAAATAGTGTGAATTTTTCAAAAGTCCTAGTTCAGGCTCTCTGGATAAATCTTAGCTATATATAAGCAAAATATTCTAATTATAGAGCATTTTTCATAAAAGTAGAATGTTTTGAAAATATGCAATTCCAAGTTCATTTTCTGCCAAATTATTGCATTTCAATAATATTCTTAAAACAATTTTATATGTGTACTCCAATCTAAGTGACATTAAATATTTAAAAAATATTCTTTTGTAAGCTTTTGAAAAATCACGGTTCGAACGTAGTCGGATTCCTTAAATCAGTGGCCTTCAAACTGTGTTCCATAGAACCCTGGGGTTCCACAAATCATACCCAGGGATTTCACGAGTCACAATAGAAGAAATCGAATAGAAACTTGGGTATGCATGTAATACCTGTCGGTTCCTGCTTAATTCTGAAACCCCTTGTCTACCTGTAAACCTGACTAGGTGTGTGGGAGAAACTGAATGATCAACAAATATGATTTTAATCTATGTAATTTATTGTTACCAAAATATGAATCAGACACAATAACAATCTAATTAAGAATAGGCGATTAAATAGTAGAGCGTGGAGGTGAGATTCTATAACACGGTGATACTACTGCGGACCCTCAACTGAATCTAAGATAGCTTAAATACGCTCAATATAACTACGTCGCACTCTAATAAGCTAATGTTTAACTTAATCAAGCTCACGTTACTTGTACTTTTCATGCATCGGATCCTACACTGGAATCTTGCAGGTGATTTTTGTCTGGATTGATCAATGTCGTTGGATCCACTGGTGTAATCCTTTCTCCGGGAGAACTCCACGACCTCTTAATAATTCCACTATCTTCCAATCTTCAACTCACTAACTCGCAAATTCCTTTCTAACTCCTACTTGCCAACTACAACTTGTCAACCTCAACGTGCCAACACCAACCTTCCAACGCACAAACTCGCGAAAACAGAATTTATATAATATACTTTATTTACATTTTATTTACATAATTACGTTTTCTTAGTCAGCGAAAGTTGGTTTAATTGATATATTTTTCCCCAGAAGAGTCCCCAAGGTGTTAATGCAGACTTATTATTTCTAAGAAGTTTGTATCATTACAAGTATCTAAAAAACTCATCCTATTTATTAAAAAAGTTTAATTTATAGACAATAAACTTTATTTTTCAACACTTTTTATACTTGTGTTATAATAAAAAATATTAAAATGTTTTATTTTTATATGCATGCTTCCCACTTGATTATAAATATTCTATTGTTTACTATCTTGGGTTCCACGAGATAATTTACACTCGTTAATTAACACAGTGTCTTCCATAACTAAATATTTTTTTATAGAAAATGCACCATCTTGAAATTGAGGGAAAAAGCACCTAAAATGAAGGAGAGGAAACAACTTATGAACAGATTCTATGTTAAAACCTGTATTTAAACAAGAACAGTTCATAAATTGTATGTCGCAAATTCACGAAAAACACACAGTATTTCTCACACAGCTATAAACATTTTAATGCCACTCATACCATTGTGTTTACTTGAACGTGTGTGGATACAAAAAAGTACAAAAACAAATCAAAATGCAGAATATAAAATGCGACTGCAGATAAATTCAATAGACATATACAAATTGTGTGAAAAAAAAGCAAGCACATATCCCACTTACAAAATATAATGCACTAGTAGGTGACACATGGATCATAAATTGATATTATTAATGAATAAATTATATTAAAAAATTAGATTAGAACTTTTCAATAATATATGCAATATTTCTTTTTATTGCTCTTAACAGAAAGTACCTATAACATGTTGATCTACTTTAAATATTATTTTGAGGTATATTCTTCTAAGCATGTGAGTGGAATGGGTTTCTACGAAAACACTTTCCAGTTCTAGGGGTTCTAAGAAACACCTTGAATTTCTAGGGGTTCCATGAGTTGATAAAGTTTGAAGAGTACTGTCTTAAATAAACAATATTTCGATACATGTAAATATATATATATAATTTGAAGAATTTTTTTTCGCCCGGAATCTTACGCGCACCATTTTAATTTCGATCTTATTCTTTGTGTTAAAAATGCTCGTTATACACCGGATTTTACGGTATTTAATATGTAAAGGTTTAAATTTTGTTTCAATTTTAAAAATTAATGAGAATGAATTCACAATGTTAATTTTTCCTAAAAGAATATCTTTATTTATCCGTCAACAGTTTTTTTTTTTTAATTTAAGAACTCAATCGTCTCTCTCTCTATAATTTTCCAAAGTGTCTTTAAAAAAATATTGCTATTTAAACACTGTGGTTCGATTTTGTAAGCCTTTTCTTACAGAAAAAGAGTCACTGAAAGAAATCTTTAATACAATATTTAATTACTGTTAAGATAATAAAAGATATTTCGGCTCTAAAGCACATTCTAATGCTCCTTTATTGATCGATCTGCTGTGTTAATTACTCTCGCCATTAATCCTTTTAACACTTAACTAAAACTTATTGTGTAGTGTGCCTCTCATTTTAAATTAAAGCATTTAAAAATCTGAAACAATCGAATCACTAAATTGAAGATTATGATTCTGTTTCTTGACAATTTTATTTTGAACGTGTTGCTTTTATAATGGTTTTCTTATGAAAATATCCGGTTTGTTGTATATTTATTTTGATCAAAAAACTTTTCTTCGCTTACTGGGATTAATAGCGAAATTTAATTCCATGAATTTAAAATTTAATAAGTATTTTAATCCAACAATTTTTGAATTTATGGCTAGTTTTAAAAAGATAAATTATCAAATTAGTTTTATATTTGTAAAGTTACTGCATTAAAAATTAATAATTTAACAGACAAAAATTGTTAAGTGTTCATTGCACTTATGCGAAGATTTAAGGTATTTAATAATTTTTTTTTAAAAATTATTTTAATCATTAAATTGAAGAATGGATTTACACATTTAGCGTCAATAAAATGCTTTAAAAAGTTATTTTTGATCTTTTGATTTATCATGCGTGAGTGTAGTAATAACTATTGAAATTATCATAAATGGATGTAGTAAAATTTATTTTTAAGCTTAATATGTTGTAAATTCAATTATTTTTTGTTTTTGTATTTTATGACTCTTCTCTATCTCTCATTTATAAATATTTATGATATTTTTCCAAATTTGGATACTTATATAGAATCCTTGTTCAAAAATAATTTAAAAATTTTGTATGTTAATATCTCTTTAAGAAAGGAAAATAATATTTAGAAAATTTAAGTATTTTATCTTTTAAAATTTAGTATCATTATCTAAATAAAATATCTATTTTAAAGGGTTATACATGCATGTTTATACAATTATATAGAACTTATTTAATCATAAGAGAATATCATGTTAGATGTCCCGTATACTTTTAAAACCAAAATAACTGAATGTATTTTTAATTTCTTCGCTTCCTAAATATATATGTTCCTCATGTATTCACTGTCATAAAAGAAAAATGGCATTCCATTATTTAATGTTTAAATATTTGCTTTCACGTATATTATAAATAATTTATAGCACAAGGGTTTCTTCATACGCATGAATAGGAATATCTTATGTATATAAAGTCATTCAGTTTTACTTTATAATGAAAACTATTAATTATACTAAAAATGTTTTATGTAATAATGTTTTAGATTATTTTTATATGTGTTAACGCTTTTTCACTAAATCATTTTCTACTATTAATATTATCGTAATAATGAATTTAAATAAATTAATTTCAATATTCCTTGAAGTCTTAGCTTTTTCCAAGTTAATCTGCGAAAATATGTCCAAGCCGAAAATGATTTTCAAATAAGACCACATACATTAACTGATTTGAGTAAGACATTTTACCAAAAGCCCAAAGCTAAGTCTAAGCCATATAGTTTTTTTATTAAACTAAATTGTATTAGTTTACATGTCACGTAATATTTAGGAACCTTTTATTTTCAATAATAAAAATATTTTGATCTTTGAATTTTACATTAATTGCAATATCTGAAACTCGTGACCAATTATTTCATAATATTTGATTAAATTTTAGGATTTCATAATTTGTGTTTGAGTTATTTCAATGTGTACTTTCTTTCTTCTTAAATTATAGATCGTAATTTAAATCAATTATTTTGCTTCATGTATGTAATTATATGCACACAAAAAAAAACTTTCTTTTTCATCAAAACGATTAATATATTAAGATATAAATTTTTAGAGCAATATTTTAGAATTTTCCTTTTTTGATGATTTTTTTACATTTCCAAAATTATGTAAAGTTTACGGCTTCGCTATAAGAGTACTTGAATGTAATTTGCTATTATTAGTACTTACATTTTTAAATTACTATTTGGAACACACACATATTTCAATATTACAAATAAATAAGGAAATCCTAAATTGTCATTGTATAACATTTATTTATTAAAAATTTGAGAGGAACTGAAGTTTCACCGAATTAATAATTAAATACCAAAAATAAAATATTATTTTCACTAAAGAAATAAAATTATTTTGCAATCTTATCAAAAGAATTGTTTCCTAAATACCAAAATAAATTCATTTTAAAATCTCATCCTGTATGTTTATTAAATATTTTTAAGCTCTGAAATATTCCCACCTAATTAGACGCATGATTTTTCAGTCCTTTACTAAAAACTTAAAATTTTTCTTACTCGACGTCCAAAAAGGTTTCTAAATCCAGATTAAAATGCGGTAAAAGTGTAACTAGACTGTAGTGGAACACAATTTCCGTAATTAAAGTGGATTGTAATACAAATAGCCAAGGACGAAATGGAAGACGTAAACTTTAAATTCGAGAAGGGAGTGCAAAGCAGTTGTCGAGAATAGATTACGGACAACAGCAGAGAGATCTTCCTAAGTACAAATTTTGAACTGAATTAAATTGTGTCCCACTAAAATCTTTTGGGTTAAAGTATGTTAGAAAACCTTGATTCTTCAGTATTCAAATCTAAATTTTAATTCTTAAGGGCTGGGTGTCATAGTTTTCTCAAACTCATTTTATTTTGTCTAACGTTTTTCCTTCCTTTGCAAAAAATTAATTAAAATTGATATTAGATTATTATTTTGACTAGTAATGTTTTTGATCATTTTTACTAAAGAAAATTTTCAAAGTGTTAACATGTTTTCAATGGTGGTATTCCCAAATACTTAATGTAAAACTAATACTAACCTCCTTTCTAAATATTTTGCGAAATATTCAAATCATATGCATGTCGTGTTTTCCGAATCAACACCAGGGCTTTTTGTAAAAACGGTTTTTATTCAAGGAAGACATTTCGGTGTCTGCTTGCTAAGAGAGAAACGGATACCAAGTTTTAGAATCTGGAAGCACTTATAAGCAGATGTTCTCAAGTACACTTCTTATTGAAGAGGTATATTTGAAAGTTAAGCATAACATACGAGCTAATAAAAATTAATGGTCGGAGATAAAGGTTCTGCTTAGAGCCATGTGTTCTTCAAGAGGAAGAAGTGAGTAATCAGTTTAATACTTGAAGATGTAGCGGAATATAAACGCTAAAAGTGGTCTAGGGATTTAATTTTAGATCTATTTCAATTATCCTTTCATGTATGTTTTATTCTTTTGATTTAAAATATATGTATTTCGGATTGTTCATCCCTTTCCCGTTGTGTTGAATATTTCATGGTGTTTTATGACTATATACTCTTTTTTAAAGTTACTGATATCTAAGTTTTAGCATCAGGCTTCAATTAAAAAAGATTCTAATAGCCCTTCTATCTTGATTTAAAAAGGAGAGAACGTGATTTTCCACTCCAGAACTATATTTATTTTTACGCCCCTGCAATTCCCCTCCGGAAGTCAATTTACTCAAATCCTATTCTTAAGGTGTCTCTACTCAACAAAAGGTACTTTCTTGCCAAATTCCATGTCTGTTGGTTTAATAGTTGAAACACGGGATTTTTTCCCCTATAACGTTCCTTTAACCCTCTTCCTTGTGTAAAAATTTCCACAAAATCCGTTCTTAGCGAATCTCTACTCAAGAAAACAAAAACTCCTGCTAAATTTCAAGTCTGTATGTGTAATAGTTTCAGAGACTCGTGATTACTGAGGAAGTCGCTTTTCATTTAAATAACTTAACGATAGCTTTATTTAATATGAATGCATTTTAATATCATTTTTAGCTTGTAATATAGTTATATTTTTCAAAAGTTCAAAAATCTTTTTTTATTAGCATTTAGTAAAAACTCGGTATTTAAACATTTTATGGTATACAGGAATTGATTCTTCAGAATGTTTTTTTTTTATTTTAATACATTTTTGCGATTTATCATTATTATTCTCGAATTTATTTCTAATCTTAGAGCTTATGAATTAAACTGGATATATATGAATGTAGATGTTTCTAGAAAAATATCCTAACCCCTTATAAAACCTGAGAAAGTATCTTTCCACCAACATCATTAATTTTCAAATGTCGATGGGAACCTATAAACCAGCTTGTTATTTGTACTGCTTGCATTTGGTCTAGAACGACAATTGGTTTCTGGGTTTTCAAGTTGTAAGCGCATAGGAAGACCTGTATGTTTAATGAGAAGGGTGAAAACCACATACAATTAAGTAAAGTTGGTGATCATGTGTCAACTTTACAAAAATAATATATAGAAATTGCAGTTTGTTAAAAAAAGCATATAAAAGAGAAAAAGAAACAGTTGAGTGGCTTATAATGCCCCAGTATGTGTTGATCCCTGTTTTCTGAAAATTTCATTAAAATTAATATGTTTAAATTCAAAAAATTTGAGTACAAAATTTTTAATTTATAATTTCTTATGTAGATTTCAGCATTTGCGAATTATCTATGTATAAAAAGGGATGCTTGTACATATGAAATCACTTCACTCTAACACCGTTCAACCGATCACTATGAAAATTGGTGTGACTATGTATTTTTTTGTGGATAAAGTTTTTGTGATTTCCTCTTTGTTACAGTTCCCCACCAGGTGGCGCTTCAGCAAAGCAACTTCACCGTTCAATCAATCGCCACGTTGCTATCATCTCGTCAAAAATTATGCTATTAGAACCTCCATTCTAATGTAAGGAACGGTGCTGATTGTGAATATTATAATTTTGCAAAAAATAAATACAACAAAGTAATATTAACGTATTACATATCGAGTTATAAATTATTTACACTATTTTAAGCGTTCATTAAGCAAAACTTGCAGCGAAGTGTAATTTTTACTGAACAGAGATTAGCTTAGAAAGGTATTTTCAAAAATCGATCCACTAGAGATTTACGGGGCTTTGTAGATAAAAAAAAATCATTTTTAGTAGCTATTAGACCTTCAGACTAAAAAATTAACAAATATGGTTTTGTTGTTCAGCTGCGATATGCAAAAACCTTTTTTTTTACTTTGCAATTCAAGTAAAATTAACTCATTTGAAAGTTCTTTATCCTTCAATCTGTATTGTTTAATTTTTCAGTTCACCCGTGCAAAGAACGGGTGTACCAGCTAGTATTTTATAAATATCCCGTAACTGGATATAGAAAGAAATGCAAAACATAAGATAACCTATCTTTGAATACCTCCTAGGGGGTGGTGAGAAACATACTTCTTACCCCCCCCCCAAAAAATCAAACTCATTTTTGGTAATAATTTAAATGAATTTCTTGTATAAAACAATCCCAAACTGGAAAATATTTCAGCATAGCATTACTGGATAAATATATCCCTATATAGGGTTAGAGTATGGGTTATTTAAACTTTTTTCCGTTCGGACAGCATACATATAACAGGTATTTCACGTGGGTCGCATCATGAAAATAATGAAAAAGATACACTTTAAGACCAAAGCAACATTGGACAAAGAAAAATTTATCAAAGTATTAAACCTTATTCTTGACTCTTATTTTAATGCGTGTTAACCTTTCTGTCAAACACACACACAAAATATTTACAGTTATGCTTTTTTACTGAGTCATAAAGTAGTATCAATTTCTTTTCATCCATGACCAAACCTCTTGCTTACATTATACTATAAAAAAAAGCAAAATCAGGATATGTTTGCTTGCTTGATTGATAGAATTTCCCTCTATATTTTTAGTATATTGTTCTCCAATAATAGAACTTTTTAGTGCAAAGAGACGTGACTGGGCCACCCAGAAAAGGCAGGCGGGCCACATTTCGAGTGTCACTGTGTTTCAAAAGATGATGACAGAGGCATTTTGGGAAAATACTTTCTATTTCAAAAAGTATTTTAGAAGTATTTTTTAATTTAAAAAATGTAAGTATTTCATATATAGGGTTGATTAAATTACTACTTCTTAAAATATTTTATATTGAGTGGGAAAATTTTCAATTAATTAGAGGATTTTGAAATTAATTCTAAACTCATAATCACCAAATTTATTGGTTATATAAAAGTATTGAAATATTTACTATGTTATAAAAGGAATATCATTAGTTCTAACATAAATACAAATGCATATATCTATGAAAAATTCTTATTAAAAACCATGTATATCACTGCTTTATTTCTTCACAGAAATGTCTAAATGTCATTTAAATTTAGTTATAGTTTAATGTAAGGAACGTATTATTTTTTATTTAATTTGCTGTGTTTGTCATTTTTAAAACGCAAAAACTAAGACTATGGAAATTTCAAGTACATGTTGAAAGAAAGACCTAACCCCTCTTTTTTTTTAAGTGCAATATTTATTCAGGTATTCCTTAAAAATCGCTTTTACCATCTCAATCTTTTGCAAAAGAATAATTTGTATAAAAAGTACTCTTCAGGAAAAAACCGTGGTAGTTATAAAAAAATCCACCTCAATTACCGAGATATTTATTCCAGAAGTACTTTTTTTCATGAAGGATCATTTTCCTTATCCTTCCCAAACTAACTACCGTGAATGTTTGAAACGAAAAATTGTTTGAAAAATAATGGAATATATATATATATGTAAAGAGGTTATATAAGAGGTATTAAAAGATTGTTGAACTTTCTATAGGTTTATCATAAAAGTTATTCTTGAATAGGGCACTACTAACTTCATTTGCAAGATTTATTTTTCCTTCACAATTTGTGAAGAAATTCCGTGTGCAAGAGATTTTCATAAAAAAAAATTAATTTCTTTGTTTGTTTCATGGTAAAGTAGCTTGAAAGATAATTTTTTTCAGCAGTAAACTCAAATCTAAAAGGAAAAAAAATTCTAATGTGTCAGCACCGGAAAATTTCATTAAATTTAGGCATAAATAAAGTAGTAGCAATATTTACTATATTTATTACTCTCAAGACTACACATATATTTAATTTTAAAATACATGTAGTGTTCTTTCAAGCACAATATTTTTGATTAAAATATTTATTGATATAGTATTAAACTGTGTAATTAATTTGAAATTGGAGAATTTTCAAAACTGTTCCTTTTGTGCGAGTATTCTAATTGGCACTTTTGAAGAATTATAATTGAAAGTAAACACTTTTACCTTTAAATAAGATATACTAGTACAACTGTTTGCATTGCTGAAATATTTCTAAATTATTTAGAATAAAAATGTGAATTTCATTAAAAATATAAGGATTTAATTTATTTTCCAATAAAAATTTAAAAAATATAGTATGATCTCCTCTATTTAACATGTTTTTCCCTATTTACATAAAGTGTGATCCACTTAAATCTTACTATTGTATATATTCTTTTCCTACATCACACCTAATAGATTGTGTAACATAAAATATACAATGCGTCTTCTTTATTATACAAATATATTACTACTCTTTGGATTTATATTTAAAATACTATTTACGCAGGCGATTAATCTTTGCTGCTTTTAATTTCTTTCAAAAAATATTTTCTTGATATCATTTGCTTAAGAGAAATGAAAGTGTTTGTTTTTTCATTAATAAATTTATATTTAATTCTAAATATGTACTATAAAATTCTATAAAGATGTACAACCACTCGATCTTTGCTGACTTATGACTGAAAATAAAATGTGTACCTATAATAAACATTTCATTCTATTTCTAAGATTTTATTTACCTTTCTTGCTATTTTCTTCAAATAAAGTTCAAAATTTAACGACAAAATCTCTCTCTCTGTATATATACATAATCTTCCGAGATGCTGAAATAAATTTATGTACTTTCTCAATAATGCCAACGTTCAAGATAATTCGTCAAGTTCACAACCCCGATTTCGCTTGTGTCGTGCGCGCTGAATTGGCAACCATGTGATTCATTTCATATAATGTCACCAACGCGATTATATATTATTGCAAACTCTCGCAGAAATCATCGCAACAATTGCCATGAATGGAATCGTTGAAAGAGAATATACGAAGAGTCTAATACGAAGACAAATTAACAGTCAACGGAACAAAATACTTATCTTTCCAGGAAGCTGCAAGAGCTGCATGTTTATCAAAATCTGAGGACTCTACCGGTGAAGTGTTGGATAATGCAATTTGTGTGTGGGGGGGGGGTGATGAATTTAAAGAGGAGATCCAAGGAAGAATTTTTCGGGAAAAAATGAACAAATAAATAGAATTACATAATACGTGTAAAGTACAATTTTGCAATTTGATCAATAAATATGAGCACTTGCATAATTTGTACAATAGGTGTTGATCCGCCGTTATGCGGACAGATCTCTGCCCCCTCCCAACTATAAAATAAGTTGTTTTTTTTTAAAAAATTACGTTATATATACATATATAAATTGCTACACAATATCAAAAAAACAAACATTTATTGACTACACGTAAGTTTTATGCAGTCATTTCGCATAGAATTACGAGGTCTGGCTTTTCATGCATCTATTAAAAATAAAATGGGGCATTTCATTAATTAGCATTTTCTTAAATACCTTGACCAATATATTTAGTTATGCTTTAAAATAATTGTAAACATTTTATAACATATATCACTTTTGCATAAATTTCTCCTCAATGAAAGAGAATTTAATTCTCTTGGGAGAGAGGGAAGGAGAGAGCACAGCCCAAGTCTCAGTATTAACAGTGCTAATTTAATTAACTTCTGACTTGCATTAAAAGAGCCAGGTAAATGTTAATTAATCAAAGTGACAAGTCACTTTATCATGTTTTGACAGGGTCAATTCCTACCGCGTATAGTCTCAAACATTACAGGGGTGCACAAGTGTTAAACATTTTGCTTAAACTTCATCAAATCTCTTGTTTCGGAAATAAATGTAAACATTTAAGAAAATTGCTATGAATTATATCTTAGAACAGTAGTTCTTAGATAAACATTTTAGAATCGAAGAACAGGGATGTAGTAGGCAAGCAAATTAAAATGTTTTTCTTCGTTTCAATTTTGTTTATTAAAATTTTTTCTCGAAGTACTATTAATTTAGTTTTTTCTTAGATTTAATTAATCTCTGTACAATCTAATGAAGTTTTGTTCTACTTTTTTTACAAAATACCATCCAATACATTAAAAAATCAATTATTTGTATTGAAATGTACCATGTTTCAAGATCCTACACAAATCATGGAATGCTTACAAATTCAAATTTGCGACACTCATCAATTGCACATTGAATTTTAAAATCAGAAATTGATGAAACCTTCTTGATGCCGATAGACGCATGTGTACATCTATAAAGATTTATTTCATCCTTCGTTACATTCCATTAGAAATTCATCAGTTGCTGTTCAAAATATGCAGTAACTTTGGATACCTGAATCAAATGGCCTATCTCCCGTACATGTTCATTTGGTGATTGGTCTGGCGAATTTGTTGGCCACACACGCACATGGAAAAGAATCAACGGCTGACAGCCACTTCGGAGATATTTGAGCCTTATGGGGTCTGGAAAGGTTTCTTTGGAAAGTTGACCCAATATGACGTTTGATAAAGGATAACGCTACTATCTGCTGGAATTCATCCATATAACGTTTAACTAAAGTTGTATGAAGTTGGAATAGAGGCTAAGTTTTCGTGATAGTGTGACGGTTCTATCCGCGACTATACTACACCTTGGGGACTATTCTGGGGGAAAATAATTAATTCAACCAACTTTCGCCGATCAAGAAAGCGTGATTATGTAAATGAAATACATTATATAAATTCTATTTTCACGAATTTGTGAGTTGGCACATTGGAGTTGGCAAGTAGAAGTTAGCATAGAGTCTGCGAGTTAGTTTGTTAGTTGAAGATTGAAAGATAGCGGAATTAGTAAGAGGTCTTGGAGTTGTCCAGGAAAGAGATTACAGAGCGTGGATCCAACGACATTGATCAAGCCGAGAGAGCTCACCTGCAAGTTTCCAGTGTAGGATCCGATGCATAAAAAGTACAGGTATTGTGAGCTTGATTTATTAGAAATTAGCTTATTAGTGTGCGACGTAGTTATATTTGAGCGTATTTAAGCTATCTTAGATTCAGTTGAGGGTCCGTAGTTGTACCGCCGTGTTTCAGAATCTCACCTCCAAGCTCTACTATATATCATCTACCTTAAATAGATTTGTATTGTGTCTGATTGATGTTTTGGTAACAATAAATTAATTAAATTGAAATCATGCCTGTGGATCAGTTATTTTCTTACACACACCTATCCGGGTTTACAGGTAGACAAGGGGGCTCAGAGTCAAGCAGGAACCGACCGCTATCACAATAGTAATCGATTGAAATCTATACAGCCATTACATCATACTGCATACCGTTCTAAGTAATTAGTTGGTCCATCAAGGAATTAGAACACACCCATACAAAAATAGAGTAAACAGTCCTCAATCATTTCCTATTTTATATCATTCTACTTACACAATAGAAACGCGCTTGCTATGATCTATGTTAGGGGTCTTCAAAGTGTGTTCCATGGAACCCTGGGGTTCCACTAGTCACAATAAAGAAAATCGAAAAACTGATTTACGTTCTCTAAAATGTTTGTATACCCACAAGAATTTTAAAGCTCATTCCTGTCATTAAGAAGCTGAAAATTTTATTTATGCATAATAACTTCATTTTGCAATACTTTTGCAACTTTTCTAACAATATAATCAAAGAATGATAAAATGTTTTATCTTTATATATATATACATATACTTATTAAATTATAAATATTTTATTGTTTACTATCCTGAGGACCACGAGATAATTTTATACTCTTTAAGTATAATGGCTCAGAAAACTTAACATTTTTCTAAGGAAAAATGCATTTTTTTATACTTGTGGAACAAAACCTACAATATATCAACAGATTCGATGTTAAAAACCTAAATTTAGGCTAGAACAGATCCTAAATTTTTGTTGTAAATTATCTCTTTCTCATGCAAAATACACAGTATTTTTCACACTAATATAAACATTTTAATGCCATTCAGAACACCCCTCAGGGGCCTCACCTTCTTTAGGTGAGTACGGGTGTCACAATCCCGAGGTGCCCTAGTGATCTTTTCCTTTTCCCACGGGGTTTACTGTCTTTGGTAAACATGGGCTTCACGAACCCGGGGTACCCTAGTGATCCTTCTCTATTTTCGACCCTCTTTCTTGTCATTCAATTCATTCTTTCTTTCTCTTCCCGTCTAGACCACAGATATTAAAACAAATGTTTGGCGCAGTATAGCCGAAATCGGCTCTTGCGCCAATAAACCCCAAAATCACTCACTCACGCCATTCAGAACAATGAGTATGAGTGAAAAATATTTCTCAACGTAAGTGGCTACAAGAACAACTAATAGAAACAATTGAAACTCAGAATACATAATGCAATTGCAGTTCTTCTCAATAAACTTAGACTTCGACAGTTTGTGTGAAAAAGTTCAAGCACGCGTATATCCAGTTACTAAATGTAATAAATGAGTAGGTGGTACTTGGATCTAGATTAATATTATTAACGAGTAAATTACATTAATAGCAGATTACACTTTTTAATAATCAATACAATACAATTTTAATTGCCTTTGCATTAATGTGCACAGTTGATCTACTTTAAATATTGTTTTAAGATTTGTTCTTCTAAGTGTATGTCTGGAATAGGAATACATGAAAATAAGATCTGAGTGTTTTTAAAGGCACTGCTATTTTATAAAATTAAAAGTTCGAAGATGCCGCATTAGACATATCTTTTCAAATTGCTTTGGATTGACAAGTTGCATAAAGCTTTGTGCACCTGGATTATTTAAACATCGATATTTAAAGTAAATCTATAACTTTTAGTAAAACATATCAGTGTTTGTTGCACCAACTATTTGTGATGTATATTGATGTTGAAATTTGTGGTAGCCGCACTCATTCATTGCATTTTCGTGGATAGAATGTTTATATTTTGAATTTGACTTCTCTCGTGATCGTATGAGGTAATAAAAATGGATACCTACATCTCCCCCTCCCTAAACACGAATCAATATCATGAATAGGTTATAGTTGAAATCATAATTTTCAACTATAGGTTTCAGGATATTGTGTTTGGGAATGAAAATAATACCTATATCACACACAAGAACTTGCGAGGGCCCATTTGTTGTTTCTGGAATTCCGTCGTCTGTAAGGTCAAATCCTGGTCTTACCCTTTAAAATGTATGTAGGGATTGGCATTCGGTCTTCCTCCTAAATATCAGCTTCCTGTTATCCCTATTTACGAAATGTGAAAGGTACCACACAAGAAGTTTATTCCTTAAGTGCGATTCGTTGCAAAACCGTTAATGAAGGTTCATTAAAATTATTAACCATTAAAATGAAATTACACTGAGAAATAATACAGCATAGATTAGTAAGAAAGGCAAGTTATTGCTAACTCTTTTAAGAATTTTCAAGAAGGTAGTGGAAAAATTTTTAAACTGGATTCTCGTTTAAGTTTAATAGACTAAAAATTGTATAACCGTTACTAGAAATGGATCCATTATAAAGAGAAAAGAAAGTTCAATGAGATAAATAAATGCATTATTCTATTTTTTGCCTGTAAATCATGCATTTTTTACTTTTAAATTTAGCATATGTGGTGATATTTTTTTTTCTTTTTAGAATAGAATTAGAATATAAACTCACACAGTTTGCTCTGCACCATTAGCATTGATGAATTACTTTTCATAAAAAAAAATACTGAAATGTTTGTTATACTTACGTCATTTAATCCAGTTAAGAAATAGGTTTCCTTAATCGTTTTTCTAGCAAGAACTTTTACAAATATTACTACAGTGAAATACGTTTAACACTAAAACGCTTAAGACAAAATATCATTTAACACGAAATAATACAACGTCCCAACGAACTATTATGTATTTTCACGCATTTTTTTTTCTCTTAACACGAAAAAAAATTGCGTAACACGAAAAATCTTCCCTTTTGGGAATGAACAAAGCACGGGGAATGCCAGAAAATTAATGAAATGTTTGAGAAAGTCTTACTGTATCATCGGAAAAATTCGGTGAAATAGATCACAATGTATTTACCTCCCCAATTATGGCAGTTTGTTCAAAGTTCAAAAAGTTATCAGTGAGGCAGATACCGAAAATGAAATGAACAATGCAGCTCCTGTTCCCCTGTCATACGAAATGAGGAACGTCATGAAAAAAATGCGCAGTTATTTAGACAAATATTCTAATTGTAAAATGAATAAAAAAATGGACGACATCGAACAATTTGTTTATAATTTGATGCTAAAAAGAACAATGCAAGGAAAAATATCAGATTATTTTCCAAACGCTCAAATGTTTTGTTTTTTTACAAAAAAAACTTGAAAATGTTGTATTAAATTTCATTAAGTTCTTGCGAATGTTTTTGTTTCATTGATTTTTTTCATAAAATGCATGCATATATACACATCTATATAAATAAAATGTACTCAAACTTAAATTTGTTGAATATATGTTTTTCTCCAATATCCTTTTACAAGAAATTCTTTTAACATTTAAAAATATTTCAAACCCCACAATTCCGCGCTAAGTGATTTTTACTGTATTTTTTTATTGGAAGTCAATATCTCTATTGAAAAAAAAAGATATGTGCTTTGTGTCATTCATGAGCATAAAAAGACTAACCTATTTTATTAAGTCTTTAAATTAATCATTATTATTATAGATTAAAATGTCGTAAATAAACATTTTCCAACAGGGTTCAAATAAATTGATACTTCAAAATCTAAACAAAAATACCTCCTTTTTTTACAGTGCGCTGAGAAAATATAATTTACTAGACGGTTTTTTTTTCTTTTAAGCCTTAGTCCAGAGTTAATTATCTTAGCGTATCAAGGGTGTCATCAGAAACAGATTATTTTAGAATATTTAATGACCATTTTTTTCCTGCGTAATTCAACCGAGTTTTTTTTAATAGTGTTGTTCTTGTTTTATATAAAAAATGTTTATTTCACTTCAGTTTTCACAACAGTGAAGAGATGCAAATTCAGTTCGTCAGTCATTTATTTTCTTTGAAATATTGGATGCTCGACCATAAAGTAAATTATGTTCTAATTTGTAACTAATTAATATGGAATTTTAATGCCTTAATTAAGTCTGACCTGGGATTAGAGGAATATTTTTGGGAATTAACGATAATTAGGTTTCGTTGATATTTTTTCCTTCGAAATGTTTTGTTTTGAATTATAGAATTAGTATTAAAGACCCGAATAAATCGATAAGAAGAAATTAACCAGAAAAACACTAGCTTGTCTTTATGGGGGAAAATTTATTACTTGATTAAACTCTGAGAGCAAATTTGTACATAAGAACTTTTTGTGTGTTTGTGTAATGGGAAAAAATTGGCTGATTTTCTGTCTGTTCATTCGGTTTTAGAGTTATAGTTTTACTGTAAGAAAAAAAGAGTAACTTTTTAATGAGATTTAAATGTTTAGAACTAAACAACGGTAAAAAATAAATTTGATGGAGATTCTATAGCAAGAATGTAACAATCTTTGAGTGTTTTTATAACTTCAAATAATTACCTTAGAAAGTAAAAAAAAAATAAAAAATTACCTTAAGCGCTTAAATATTTTTTTACAAGAAAATTATTTAAAATTCATTGGTGATATATTTAGAGATTCATTTTGACATATTTAGTGCAGTTTCCTATAATTTTTTTATTTACATCGCTCTTTTGAAAGATCCTTTTAGCCAAGTGGTCCTGATTGCAATTATTCAGCGAGTGCATATTTAACTGATAGTGTTTTATACTGTTTTGCCATCTAGTGTTCAATTTCCAAGTTGCTACCAATGCTCTTGATCTTGGTGTTTATAACTCAATAAATCTTTAATTGCGTACATAGGAATATGATCTGATTAACTTCCAGTTTGCCAACCAGTGGTTTAATGACGTCTTTATCAACGAAGTCGGAAAAATATTGAGGTCTAATTGTTAAATGTGTAGCACGGTATATGTCTGTGACTTTGTAGAACATCTCTTCAGACCAAATGCTCAAGCTAAAGTAAAAAGCTACCTCCGAAATGGTTGAGGAGGCTGTACTAATAAATGAATACCTTGATTTTATAAATTTAAAAATTAATATTTAAAATACAGATATATTCTAAGAAAAAAACATGAGTACTTGCTTCACTTACAGTGTACAACGTAAATTGATATTGAAATTTCTTTACAAATTATATTTACAAATGAGTAATGAAATTTCCATGTAATAATGTTTATAGTGCCATCGTTTTACCTAAGGAGTTTCAATATGGAATGAATTTCTAAAAACCATGCAACACAACATTTTGTGTCTATTGGCTCCTGTGCTTTGATTTACGATTTTGAATTAACTATCTTTTAAACAGCAAGAATAATTTCTTTTTCTTGAATAAAACCGAAAATTACTATTATTTAGTAATTAGAAGATTGTTTAGTATATCCTATATCATCAACTTGAGAGTACTTTAAAACTAATTAGATGGCACTATTAATACGTCTTTACAAATTAGAGTACAGTATCTTTAACATTCAATAAGAAACAAACAAAGCTATTAGGATAAAAAAAATGCATGTCAAGGGTTTCAGTTTAAAGAAAGTAAAATACTAATTAGAGCACTCTGTGGAGTCATTAAATCTAGAGTGAAAGAATATAGCTAAAAGACATTAGACAAAAGTTAATGGTTAAAAAAACGCAGAACAATAGAGTTTCAACTAAACAGCGAATGTTATAAATTGTGTTCTTAAGATAAAGTTTATTAAAAAAGAGATGATCAAATTTTTTATTTATATATTTAAAAAAAACATTTTCCATAATATTTTTAATTAATTCTTATAATCTATTACTATTTTCTACTTTCGCAAATGTACTGCGGTTACTACAGGACGGGAGTTCGGTATGAACACGAGATCCCGCCGGCGTTATTTCGTTGATTCGTGGGTACTAATTCGGGTTCCAGTAAAGACAACCATATATTTTATTATGACTTAGGAAAATTAATGGGTAACGTGAGATTTAATAGCTCAAAAATTAAATTTATCACGTTTGCAGCTATTAATAACAATATTAACATGCAGATTCGTTGTTCAAACTGTTGAGAATTTTAATAAAACAGAATATTTTATTGGTGTTGGGGAAGGACAAAACACGTCTTTTTTCGCGTATTTCTACCTGTCTATTATCTCCACTCTCTTGAGGTGGGATGGTCCCTTCTTACACTTCGATGTTCAGCTCGCCGGTGCAATCCAACTGTTGTTTTTCTCATAGCCATCGGTTGTCGACATGATGTCGGCTGAAAGGATCCTGTAAAATTTTAGAGGTGCTCGAGTGGGGATGGGAGTAGCGAAATGTTATCTGCATAGGAAAGCCAATCTTGCATTTGTGAGGCGAGAAAATGTTACAGTTTAGATAGATTATTGCTTGTTGAATCTATTGCAGTTCATAGTCATCACATAGGCGTGATATGGATCTTTGGGAAGCAAGATTCTAATTTATCTGTTAACCTCTTCACTTGACCGATGTTCAGAATTATGAGAACCGTTACCACAATGACCTTCGTATCGTTTGAGTACGATGTAAAAAAAAATCAATTCATTTACGTATTTAAAGATATTTTGAGTTAAAAAATCCCGAGCTATAAAAATAAAAGATTTTACGGTAAGTATCTCTCTGGATATTCATTAGATCACATATTTATGATCAAACTTCAATTGACAAATTTAAAATGTCGCATTCATGAATTTGGAATATTCAGTCTTGCATGTTAAAATAATCCAGTACTGGTTTCATTTCTCTCATGTTAAACAGGCAGTTATGCTGTAAATAAAAGTATTTAAAAAAGTAAATTTCATTTTTAAGGACATCATATGTTATAGAAAATCTAGTTATTGAGAAAATAACTCCTTTAAACTTGCTTTTATATATAAAACTTTTAAAAACCTTGCCTCATGTTGGCGTGGTGTAGGTATAGAATGTGATGTGCTAACACAGGTGTCGTCCTCATAACTTTATTGTGGTTTGAAATTAAAAGGCCGGTTGCCAATAAACATCGTGTTTTCTTTGAAGTGCAACAATTAATAAATTTAGAGATATATTCTGTGTCCATATAATTATTGAAGTGAGAACTTCTTTAAGGCGCGTTTTGCTGAAGAGTGAATTTAAATGAAGCATTTTTTTTTTCGTCTTTAGTCAGAAGAAGTAATCAATGAAGCAGTACATGAATCGTTTGAAATCGTTGAACTAAAAGAAATACTTTTGAAATCTTCAGAACTTATAAAAGATGAGGGATCTTGGTACTTCATTTTATCGCAACCTATTGGGGGCAATACATAAAACGAAGCACATGATTGCCAGTTTAGTGCATTCGACATATGCGCAATTGAAATCGCCAACTTGGCGAGTTATCTTGAACATCGGCATTGTTAAGACAGTACGTAAGTACCATATAAACATATATAGTCTACATAAATAATTTATATATAAATATTTTTAAATAATTTAATTGACATTTAAATCATATATACTCATGTATAAATATATAAGAATGCATAATTATTAAAAAATTGCCCTTTCTAGAAAATGGATGAAATAAACGAATCATTCAATGAATGGGCACCAAAAAGTAAACTACTTAATTTCCGCTAGTGAAAATGTCAAAAGAAAGCATAGTACATCCGAACAATGGGAAACTTTTGTTAAGAATAAATCAGAAGTTCTCTATTCTATCGTGTGGTCATAAGCACACACACACAAATTGTCGATATCTATGAAAAGTCAAGTTCATGTATTTATATTAATTTATAAGATATACATAAATGCTACTATTTCTGAAAATTCGATTTATTTAATCGTTGATTTTTTGTAAATAGTGATACTTGTATCTGTAGAAACAATCCCAAATTCAAATTGTATTAATGTATATTCCTGCAAACTTTCATTTTTTAATTAAAAAAAATATGTAGAATAAAATATTTTGCTTACTATTGTAAGTTAGATTGCAAAAAAGTATCAACAGTTGCAACATAAATTTCAGCTTTTCCCTAATTTAAAAATACAACTGCAATGCCTTTTTTTTTAGTAAATGAAAAGGCCGTAAAGAAAAATAAAAGAGTAAATTATCTTTTTAACTATGCAGATTTGTTCTATACATTTAACAAAACAAAATCCAGCATAATTACTTCCTCAATGAAATACAATTATGAATTAGTCAAATAATTAATATTCTTTAAAAATGGATTAAACATCCAGAATACTTTAATCTTGCATTTCATAATAGTTGTCCTATACAATTCTGTTACTTCTGATTGTTCTTGTGTTGCATTACGTTTTTTCTAAGGGCAACGTTAAGGATGAGTCTATCAACTTCAACATTTCTGGTATGCAGGACCATTTATGGGGGGGGGGGTATAAATAGTTTCAATGTATAGAGAACAAAAAAATAAATTTAAAGAAAATGGGTAATTATTATACATTGGGAATATAATAACTATTAGTATACATAGGCATATTATATTCTTTAGAACTAAGTTTTTCCATTTATTATTTTTTCTAATTTTAAATTTTTAAAATATAATTTGACGAAACAAATCACAGCTGTCATTATTAAATATGCATATTATCTAATTTCAAATATTTTTCCCTTAATGGGCTGCATATTGGCAACTAAGCATTTACAGACACGGCAAATCCCCAAATGTGAGTCATTTTATGGTGGCACCATCAATTGACGGCTCTTGCTATTACATTTTAACGATTGAATTAATTTTAATTCAAGCTCGTTTTATACTAAATATTGTCGAGAGTACCAGAGCCAAATCTATACTCAAGGTATCTTTTACATGCCACATAATATCTTGAATTATTTTTAATATTTTTGTGGAAATAAAGACTAGAATAGGAAAAAAATAGTAAAATTATTTTTTAATTAAATCAATAATCACATTTTAAAATCTTGATCGAAATTTTGATTTACATTATAGTCGAAAATTTTGCTAGTTTTATCGATATTTTTTTTAAGATTACACGCAAGGAAAAATTTCTTTTTAGTTTTTATCCATGACGCTTGACCTCCATTTAAAGGAAATGTTTGAATTTTATGTATTGCATTTGAATGGGTATAATGTGTATGGAATAAATCTTAAGAATTTTTAATCTGTTATAGCATATTTAATATATCAGAGTATTATAAATAATAAGGAATGAAACACGTTTTATCTTTAAGCAAAAACAGTTCAAAAAATGTTTTGAATCTTCAATATTTGTATTTTGAAAGAATAAGAAAACTTTTTCTGTACAGGATGTTGCCGTATTTGGCCGACAAATTCATTGGGGGTGTTAGTAGGTAACATGGAGATGGCAAATCAACATTGAACATGGTGTTGCAAACCACGTTCAAAATTTCGATAATAGTAGTCGTCAGGAGTACAGTGAACCAGACAATGGGAGTCACCAAGCGAATGAAGGGATTTGGAGCACCGTGGTAGGGTTGATGAAACGTACAAGTACGCAAATTCTATATTTCTCCTAGAGTTGCTGCACTGAGTAGCGGCCACTGCGTACCAGAACGCGTGGCTCAAGCACCATGGTGCACCACCACATTTCTTGAGCAATCTATTTGCTACATAATCCCGGGAGGTGGATTGAATGCGGTGGACCTGTTGTTCTGCCTGCTCGCTTGCCGGATCTCAATCTCTTGGATTTCTTCTTCTTGGGATACTTGAAATCGCTTGTGTATGAGACGTAGATGGCTACAGCGAATGATATCACCACACGGATCGTTGTTGCTGCAGCTGGCATCGCCAGTACACAGGATTTGTTTGAAAACTTCCGACCTTCCTTTGTCCGTCGTGGTCACCTATGACCTAGTTGGCCGCGACTTTGAACAATTCCTTTGACAATCACTTGTCTTTGCATTTCTGACGTGGAGCTGTGTAGCATTGTTTGTGTCGTGAAAATGCTGTGACGGATCTATTCGCGCCATTTTACTACTAATCCTCTTGGGGAAACTTTGGGGCTAGCATTCACATTAATTCACAGCCTTTCAAGAAGAAACCCTGATATTTAAATTAGTTTGACTATATAAAGTCTAGGTTTTGTAGATGTAAGATAGAAAGAGCCGGGGAGCTGTTGAGGTGTTACTTAAGTTTCAATATTGAAATATTTCATTCATAAACCATAGCACGAGTCAAGGAAGTAATTGCTAAGAGATTAAATTATTTGATGGAGGATCTAATATAGATGTAATTAGATATCGGTTCATTAGTGCCTGTTCTCCTTGTCTAGTTCACGTAGTTGGGTTTACTTAGAGTTATACATTGAGATTAGATAACGCTTTATATATCATTCCTAAGTTTCCTTTTGTAGTTTCACTTGTGATTGTTTAAGTGTGTTTGAAGATAAATAAAACTAATTGTTATTATGGAAGTTGCTGGTGATGCTTTGTTTTCCCCCACACCTTTAGCCAGGCAAGACGGAGAGCGAGGGATGCCGATTGGGCCGACACACCCCCACAATGCTTTGTCTAATAAATGCATTTCTTGCCTTTTGTTGTCCCTTTTCATTCCACTCAACATCATATCCTTTATAACTGTTTTTCCGAAATAATCTGACTAAACATGGTGTACGACCCCATGTTCTATGTTCATTCGTCATCTACATGCTGCTTACTAACACCTCTCTAAATTTGTCAGTAGAATTCGGCAACTTCCTGTATAGCACACTAAAGGAAAAAACTATACCTTCGTAAAATCTTAGTAGGTGGCCGCGGTAGGCTAGTGATCACGGGCGCGTCATGACTTCAGGACCTAGCACTAATGTAGAGCCACTGTTTAGAAGACTTGATGCACATTAAATCTATCGGGGCTTTAATTCCTCCCGTTGTCAGGGTGTGGAAGTTCGTGTGGGGGAGAGGGTCCAGCTCAGGTGTCATTCTCGTCACTTATCCGTGGTACAAAATTACGAGATCTGTTGCTAATAATCCTAGTGTTGCTTTATAGTGTGGCGTTAATAAACACTCAATTACTCAATACTCAAATATTTTAATTATAAATATCATTAACACACGTAAGTATAGTTATAATTAAAATATTTGATAAAACATTTTTATTTGTAATTAATTGTTTATGAAATTTCAGGGTGTTTTTAAATTCGACTGACCAATTCAGAGGGATGATATCTAGCAGAGAAAATTACCATAGAACAGGGGGTCCCAAACCACGTTTAAACAGTGAAAATTGCGATAATATTAGCCGTCCGGAAGACGTTGAGCCAGACGAGGGAAGTGGTCAAACGAATGCGGGGTTTGGGAGCACCATGTTAGGTTTGAAAAATTTTGCACATATGCAAATTTCCTGCTCGTCTGGGGAGAATAAAAGAGAGGAACAAGTTGCCATAGGTAGGCATTACATAAGGCGAGGGTGTTAAACTGCATTTGGTGACAATGTTCGATTACACGAACGAGGAATATGCTTATATGCATCTCATTTACACCGGAGCCGATTGCAACAGACCCTCTTTAGAATGTACCAAACACACTTTTTGAGGAAACGATATGAAGAGGCAACACCTGTGCTATGATCTATACAGCCGCTACTTCGAGCAATTCGTGCGACCAGCAGCTTTTGTTGCGTTTCTGACGTCGTGCCTGTGAAGTATTGTTCGCATTGTGTAAATATGCCTTGCGTCTAATAAATGTATTTATTACATCTTGTTGCCCCTTTTTATTTTTTTCGACATCATAACCTGCATAACTGTCTTTGCGAATTATTATGACTAAACATAGTGTGCAACCCTATGAGCTATAATGATTTTGTCATTCTGATAGTGCCTACTATCATCTCTCTGATTTTGTTGGTCGAATTCGGCAACGCCCTGTATATGTTAATAAAATAAATTCAATGTATATATAAATTATAAAATAATAAATATAAATATTATATAATAAATATAATATATTCTAGAAAAAATATATTTTGTAATAAGTAAAATATATTATGTAATAAATAAAATGTTTTATTATATAATAGATATAATATATATAACAAATTCAATATATTCAATTGAATGAAATTAGTATTTCTATACTATATTTGAGAAAAGAATGATGTGGTTCGGACATTATGTGTTTTATAATTATATGAATATTATTAAGTAATAATAGCTAGCTTACACAATTCCGAAAATATAATCAAAATTGTTAGTTTTAATAAAAAAAGTAAATATTGATATAAATTATTTTTTCACTATCTAATCAAAATAACCAGAAATGTCAAAAAAGAATACATTCTCAAAAATTAAAATTTTATGAATAAAGATAGTTACTTTTATTGTACAAATTGAATAAAATCTTAGGGAAATCATATTCTAAGACTTTATCCAGTACATTGAGAATAAACTTTCTAAAACAATTGAAAATACCGAGATTAGGGAGCATTAAAAAAAAGTAAACTCAAGTGATAATCCCTAGTAATTATGATCGCTAGACAACAAATATATCTCCTAAACGCAGTTCCGACAATCTAATAAAATATTTCCTTGCAGAAAACTAGAATTTTTTTAAAATAAACTTTATACATTTCTTTTTCTAATCGCAGATTTAAGTGTCTGGGGGCAAAATTAACGAAAGATGGTTCAACTTAATTGAATTCTTTCATTAAAGATTTTTTTTGTACGAGTTAAAATTATTTTCTCTGCACAATAGAATTTTAATGTTGAATGGACAAGTATTTGGTTTTTTAGTTGTATCAAACAGTTATGTCGAATGGGAAATTAAAAAGTGAACTGTGCGTGTATTTTCTTTTTTATGCATTTTAATATTTATCCTCATCATTTAAGAACTATTCATTTTTTGTTTTGACCTTTAAACGCTAATTAGGAAGTAACAATCCTTTAAAAGCAAGGTCGATCTATTTTCAATTGCTTTTTTTATTTTTTCGTATGAGTGACGATAACTTTATTTTTGCTTTAGAATTATTTTTTCTTAAACTATCGATATGTTTCACCAAAAATTGCATTTAAAAAATAATGTAATCCAATATTTATTTCAATTTTGAATCCTCAAGGAGTGTGAAGTTGTATCGTCTCTTTTGGTAATTTATTGAAATAGGGGATGGTCATGCAGGTTATTCAAACTATTGAGTATTTTAATACTATATAATATACTGTATTTGGAGGAGGGCAAAACACAACGTCTCTTTTCGAGTATTCCAAGTGGTTAGCTCGCTGCTCTTGGGTTGAGGAGGTTCTTCTTACATCTCGAATTCACCTTAAAGTTTAACTTTCAGGTGGTGCAAATGCTGTTGTTTTCTGCCTACGGCTGTCAGAGTGACGTCAGATATAAGGATCCTGCAGTATTTTAGAGGTGCATGCAGGGGATATGAATGGCGTAATGCAGCGTTTATCAAACTGTGGGGCGCGTCCCCCTACAGAAAAGTGATAACCCTACATGGAGGGCGCGAGCATATCGAAAAGTCGAAAATAAAAGTTAATAATGCTTTTAACTACTAAAAGGGGGGGGAATACTTTGGCATAATACAACATAAAATACACATTTACGCTGATATAATATTTTTATGAATATATCAGTACTGCACAATGTCTTTGATAATTAATTTAACAATACTAAGTTAAGAATAAGTTTAATAATTATCATTGACCCCATGGGTTTGTTATATATAAAATTATATACAAAATTTAATACGTATCTTAATTAGTTTGTATGGTTTATAAATAAAGTTGCATTAAGTTAGCGTCAAAGTAAGTATTATTGAATAAATACTTACTTTGACGTAATAAAAAATAAAATACGCGTCAAATAAAGTTAGCGTCAAAGTACATTTTTATTGAATTCAGTACACTGTTATTGTAGGGAGGGTTTTGCAATGAAAACTACGATTGAAAATTGGGTCACAAACATTGAAAGTTTGAGAAATACTGGCGAAATGTTATCCGCATAGAGAAAAGTCAATTGGCATCTTGGAGGTGGGAAAACGTTACAATATCTCTTGACGCTTCTTTCAAAACTGATGCATGATTGTGCTATCAAATGAAACATCCTCTTGATTTTAAATAATCTTTTTAATCAATCTTAACGTTCGTAGCCACGGTCACGAATGATTTAGTGGTGAACTCTTAGTTGAACTTCGGTCGAGACACTGATTCAAGTTTCTACCGAAGCCCCTCAAGTTTTGCCGTGTAGATGGATTGATGTATGTTAAATCCGTCGGGTGAGTCAAAATGGATTTACTCAACTATGTGCATTAAAATGAAGTGGGAGTTTGGAGAGCTCAGTTCCGGTTAAATCCTTATCTTCTAAATGTGATTCACAGTAGCGAGATTCATTGTCAATAGCACCAGTGTTACTATGGCATGAATGTTAAGACCCTCCACCAATCAATCCCCAGCGGTACTGCTTCTGTGGTATTCGGGCATTATTTTAACCCCGAAGAAGATGCGCACGTGATACTAACGTTAGTGGACACACGGGGAGACGGAGTCACCCCAATCATTTATTTATAATACTTTTTACTCTACACCATGAAAAACGTAATTCTAGTGAATAACGTAATTAAGAGAAAGTATACTTACGTACTTTTAAGGAATTTTAAATTTTTTGTTGATAATTTGAAAAAAAATTCCAATTAAACGGAACTAAAATGCTTCAAATGTGCGTGACTTCAATCAAGGATACAAATCATGCACTTTTCGTTAACATTACAGGAATGATATTTGGAGATAATACAGCCATATTTTGTTCAAGTTATTTTAGTTGTATTGTTATTTGATGATCGACAAATAGCATGTTGAATTGTTCTTGCTTGTGTCTTTTTGACAAGACACAATGTGTCTTGTGGCAGGTACACTTGGGGGTTCATATCTTTCTTGATGGAGTTTAAGTAGAATTTGAAAATTTTCCTTTCAACTCAAACGTCTCATGCTCATCGTTTTTCTCAATTTTACTTTCACTATTATGATTGATATGTATTATTTCATCAGGTTCTTCCCTTGCTCGAATAATTTCAGCTACATCCAATAGTGATCGCAGATGACATTTCTTTTTTTTTTATACTCTGTTCATTTACATATATAAACCAAAATAAGTCGTACAACGCAGCAAACAAAAGCACTAAGTCGTTCGCTAAAGAAACATGTAGCTTGTTTATTGAAACTATTTTGTATCAAAAGTGATCGCACGGGGTAACTCAGTCACGCCAAGTACCCTAAGATTGTAAGAAAATATTTGCCGCTCTCTAAAAAGAGGGAGATATGTGAAAAATACATTTTAGTTTTCCTGAAGACTGTCATATAGGATGATATTGACAAATTTATTAGTAACAAAAATTTTCCCAGAATTAAAGATTTCTTGAGCACTCTTGAGGGATGGCACTGGGCCCCATACGACCCCTCCCGGGTTAAGACCATAGACTTTTTAACATATTGAATGCCATTTTTTATGAGTTCATTACTGTATATCACGCTATTTTACATTCCTCAAAACCCCTATCTACCTCTAAAGTTTTTTTAGTGAATGTACATAAAAATTCAAAATCAATGGAATTTTTCATTGATATGCTGTTAGAGCAGGGGTGGGCAGACTTTTCCAGGGTACGGGCTACTTCTAACTTTTCCAAGGTGTTGCGGTCCACCCAGTAGCGTACGTGTAGTGAGCTAAAAGAAAGTTTTCAATACAGTCGGACCTCCATTTTATGAACCTGTATTTTACGAATTTCTCTATTTCGCGAACTTTTTTTCCTGAAACAAAGAACACATTTTACGGTTTTCTTCGTAAAATAGCCTCCAAATAGCGAAGTGCATTTTCTTTTCAATGAAATTTTTTCTTCTCTTATCATTCGATTTTTTCCCTCCGTATTTTTAAAACTATATACTCGAATCTAAGTCGCACTTTCTTCTCAATGTTAATGATACTGAAAATCGAGAGCGGCTTAGAATCGAAGGAGGGGGAAATGTGTTGGAGGGGGGTATTTAGAGCAATCACAGCTTCGTGCATGTATTTAGAATTTTTAACACTGATAAAATAACTACAATTATACATTTCTTGTTAGTTTTCCTTATAAATTTGTTTTAATTTCGTAAAATTGGATATCGATAAAACATTTTAGACTATTTTTCAATTTTCACAAAATCTTATTGAAAATTTGGGGCGCAGCTTAGAATAGAGGAGGGCGGCTTAGATTCGAATAAACATGATGTTTCCAGACCTTCGTATGATGGAATGTTTATTAGGTCTTAGTGAAGGTGGTCATCCCAAAATGTCTTGGTGGTCCACTGGTCGATCGCGATCGACTTAATGCCCACTCCGGTGTTAGAGATAGATTTTTTGCCCAAATTATTCACACATCATCAAATAAAGAAATTATTTATGAAATCATTTTATAAACATTGTGACGGATCTTTACGAGGTTCTACTAATATCTTCTTTTCTCTTTAAAACAAAATATTTATTTCAACCAACCTTCATCGAGAAACCAAACGTGATTTATGTAAATGAGGAATATTATATAAATTCGGTTTTCGCGAGTTAAAAGGAGAGAGAAGTAAGAGGTTAAGTTAAGTGAAGGAAAGGAAAAGAGCAAGTGATCTGTTGACACGTTGTTGTTGACAAGCTGAAGTTGATACATTTGATGTGTGCAAGTAGAAGTGAACTTGAAGTTCGAGAATTAGTAAAAGGATTGCGGAACATGGAACCTACGACATTGAACAAGCCAAAGATAGTGACTGCAAGTTACAGTGTAGGTTCCGCTACATTAAAGGTACAGGTACTGTGTTCTTAATTAAATAGAAGCTAGTTATTAGTGTGCGACGTAGTTGTAATTGAGCGCATTTAAGCTGTCTTAAATTCAGTTGAGGGTCTGTAATAGTGTATTAGAATATCTCACCTCTGCACTCTACCATAGTTCAAATACCTTAGTTAGAATTGTATTGTATCTGATCAATATTTGTTAATAAGAATTAATAAAATACTTAGATTGGAAATAATGTCTGTGGATTATTATATTCCTCCTACACCTCTAGCCGGGTTTACAGGTAGACAAGAGGGTTCGGATGTAAGGAGTAACCAGAGGTTACCACAACATTATTTTTTTTATTTGATTCACAAAATGAATTTTATTATAATTTTATGTTTGCATCGAACTTAATTCGAGTTCATTAAGATTCGTTCCAAATAATACATTATTTGATTAATTAAATTCTCCTACAAGTATATTATGAATAACAAAATTATTTTGAAATATTAATAATTTACAGCAGTATTAATTTACTCTAGGAAACTCATCTACAGTTCAGATTATTCTATAATCATCTCATTAATTCTTGTCTATGCTTATATATCAAATTATATGAATCTCCAAATAGTATCTTGTTTGATGAGAATTTTGTAACACAACTCTGTCTATTGGCATTCCTTCTCGAATGGAATTCTTTGGATCCAAATAGGTAAAATATGTTTTAATGTAAATTAATAAGTATATCAGTTAAGTCATTTGAGCTTTCACTAGATGGGATCTCATTATCCAATATCTCTTCTACAGAAGTTAACTTCATATTTCATTTCAATGCGAAGAGCTGCGTTTTATTTGACTTAAAGAACATTTTCATGTAATTGTGAAATATAGTACTTAATTATTTTTATATTCTTGGGAACATAAATAGATATGAATTTTTCAGACATAATATTTAAAATGAAATTTTTCTGATAAAGATGTATTTCATAATTGGATTTATAGCGGCCACACATCTATGCTAAGTTGTTCGCTGCATATTAAAAATATTTTAAATTACGGTGAAGATTATAAAAGTAGTCCAGCTCAGATGAATTAAATTGCTTTTTATTTTACTCATTGCCTCATAAAATACATGATTTAGTGTTGCTTCGTTAATTTTATTTTTAGTGCGTTTTAATTATTATGAAAGATTAAAATCATTCATCTTAAAGTAGAGAAATTCATCTGATTTTAATGTAGGACTGTGTATGAAGGAAAATAAATTCTGAAATAGTTTAAAAACAAATTTAGTGTCTTGTAACTCAATAAAGATTTACACTAAAGTTAAATTTAAGTATTTTAATATTTAGCTAATTGAAATTAATCATTTGCGTGTTATTAAGTAGTTAATTTTGGAATTCTGAAAATGAATTTTGTCATTTGAAATATTTGTTCCCCTTCATTCTTTAAGGTAAATAAGTTGAATCTAAGAGTCAATTTTAAGATAGAAGTAATAAATTTTCTTTTTGGAAAAATTACTAAATATTGACACATAAGAACAGAGAGCTAAGAAATAAATGCCTTACATTAAATCCTTTTTTTTCCATCACGATGTTTAAAGATAATGCTAGTAAGACTTCCTTCCAAAGAAAACTAAAAGTCTTATATTTATAACATATTTTTCAATAAGTCAATTAAAAATTCATCGAGTTCAGTATTGATTATTTTCAGTAACATTCTCGCTTTAATAAAAACCAGAACATTACACCACATATTAATTTTTAAAATATTTTGAGAATAATTTCATGAACTTGTATATTACAACAAGCACTGTGGAAGTTTTGAATTTCAATTTTATCTTTAGCTCCAAGCAAAATTTAATTTCCTACATCGTATATTTGCATTTCTTTAGATTAAAGTTTAGCAGATAAATATATTAAAATTGAAATTCTGTTAAAATCATTTTAAAAATAAACATTTTACATTATATCTGTTTTCAAATATATGTATGGAGTTGCCACAATTTTAATAAAAAAAACGTTTCACGTATCTATTATTTTAATCAAGTGTCATCTACTCAGAAAAATTATATTGAACTTTTGCATGCATTAGTCTACCATTTCGAAAACACCGATACATTTTAAGCATAAATTTCCAATTCCTCTTATCCCCTAATCGGGATCTTCAGGAATGTATTTTACAGCACTTAATAACAACACCATAAATCTTTTGAAGTGTGTGCAATTAGTCCATTATAAAACGTAAAAACGACTCATTAATGGCAAGCGCTGAGTATGCCTAGGAAATAGCTTTCAAGCGTTACCTTTTTATTAAAAGCAATGATCTCTTTAAGCAATGATTTTGGAAAACGCATTAGATTCTTCCATCTTCCACAAGGAAGGCGAAAAGCACGTGTAACAGAAAAGTCAATGCTGATCCTCACAGAACATCGCCTCTTCGTTCTTTTAAAATCGAATCATTAGTGAGCGAATTCTGAAAAGGGTTTGGGCATAATTAATGCAAATTATTTCCATGGAGAGAACCCCTGTTCAATTCTGAGGAGTTTTTTCCTCCTCTTCTTTGGTATTTCTACAGTGAGATGATTTTATTTCGAATACTTGTTGGCTAGTAGCAAAGTGTCTAAGGATGACTCTTTGAGTGTCTTGAATAATATTCCCCTGTTTTGTTCTGTTTATTTTGGGAAAGCAAAACGGATTCATTTTATCTGATGATGGTATCAATAAAATATTGGTTAAAAATTTATTTTCTGACTTTTTAACTGTAAATAGTTGCCAAGCATGCATAATTCATAATCCGACATATTAAAAACAAGTGCTACATATTTCATTACAGTATAGATAATGGGCATCATTACTTCTGCTTTTTTAAATGGATTTTTTTAAGTACCAGGAACTTAAAATATATATATGTAAAAGACGATGGCCGTTGCAATGGATTTCCTAATGTTATCACTATTTTTGCTAGTTTTTATTTTTGATGGCATTGACGAGGCAGTCCTTTTGCTGTAGTAAAATCAGTTTATTGTGCATTTACACATAGCGTTCCAACATAACAAAAAGCAGACAAGAAGATAAAAAACACAAACACAGCTGCAGCCGATTACATGACGAACAACAAAGACAGAAGAGAGGGATTATTCAAATAGAAAGTATTCATATAGAGAAAAGAATCGGGAAAACACATTGTACAAAATACAGTCACGTGTCTAGATGAAGGGAATAAAACTAGTTATTTATAGAAATGACATCATTTCCTAGGGAATATTAGTCCCTACTACTAAGGGACATGGAAAAACCAGTAATGATCCTACATTTCTTGGAATCGCCAATAAATCTATCAAATTTCAAGGTCTAAAGAATCAGTAATAAACTGACATGTTTTAATGATTGAGAAAGAGACGCGTTTCGAAATAGGGTATTAGGATTTATGAATAATATGTTATAAATAAAAGAGATTCGAATTATGAGTAGATATCAATTTAATCATTACATATATATACAGTCGACTCTCGATAACTCGAAGTTGGAGGGGCCAATAAAAAACTTCGAATTACCAAGAGTTCGAATTATCAAGAGGGTAGAAAAAAAACTCACAAAAAACACGAAGATAATTTTTTCCTAACACATGTAATAAAACAACAATGAACTATGAAATAATTTATGGTTTAAACTATGCAATAAAACAACAATTGTACAAATGTATAAAATTATTTTAAAGTACATAATACATAAAATAAATAAAGTACTTTTTAAAAATAAATATTATACAGTATAAATATTATACAGTAGTTAAAAGTCCTGTATTAAAAATATGCATCCAATACGTTTGAGCTCAGCGCCACTAAAGACATGCCGTGTAGGGGAGAGATGCACGTTAAATCTGTCGAGAGTTCAAACGTCCTCTCGTTGGTGTGGTGTGGTAGTTAGGAAAAGGGAGTGCCAGCTAGGTGTCGCCTAATTCTTATTATATCTCATAAAAAAAAATTTTAATTCTTATGTATTCGATACTGATGAACTTTTTTTACACAAGTTTTTATTTTTTCTAGAAAATGAGTAGAAAATTGGGGGTAGGGCTTAAAATCGCTGACATTTTTTTTTTTTGCAAAACATTTGGAGAATTCAGGGTTCGGCTTAGAATCGATGGTGGCTTAGATTCGAGTAAATATGGTAGTTAAATTTTATCCGTAACCTTAGATTATTTTTAGTTAAAGATAACTTTTTTTGAAATTTACAACATAAACAGATTAGTTAATAATTGTTGCACATTTCAAAAGGGAACTTATGAATTTAAAAAAAATCTTTGTTGTTCTTGATTACAAAAATTTGTTCAATTTTTTTAATAATTAACGGTATTAATAAATTATTACAATGAAAATAATTAGGAATTTTCTTCACTGTATCAAGACAAATTGGAGGGAAAAATCATTTTAGCTCCCTTTTTCTTTTACTCTTATTGTTAGAAATAAATCTCCCTCTTTTGCTGCTATTTTCTGTTTTTCTTAAAAATTTTAATAAGTATAATTTCTGATTAAAAAGTCTTATCTGCATAAAAACTAGAAAATTGTGAAGTTATTTAATAAAAAAATTTTCTCACCAAATCTACAAAGAATTATTACCTCATAAAATATCAGATTTGACCTTAAAATAATCCCACAGCAAGAAATAATTGTACACAAACTATAATAAATTTATAAAGAATTACTTCTTCAGAGGAGTATTCATCAAACATTCTTCCATTTTAGAGACATTTCTAGAAAAAAAAATACCGAAGAGCGCATAGCGTTTTAAATATTATAAATAACTACCTCAAAACTCGAAATATTAATTGTAAAATGAGAAAATATTGTTTTTGTTGAAACTAAGCTAAAACTTTTATAAATGTACGGCATGAAAATAAATTAACTGCATTTACTGATTGTGTAATGTGTAAAAACAAGTTTGAAATGGGATTTTAATATTAAAACTTAAGCAACAAATATATTTATTTATATGTATGTTTCATTAGAATTCCGTTCGCTATTTTTTTTTCGCAAAAAGTTCAGCATATTTGGAAAGTTTTTAAATTTTTTGTTAAAAAAAAAAAGAAAAGAAACGAGACTTATACAATAGTCGCACATGATGTGTAACATCTGACTTTTTATCATGGTAAATACGCAATAGTGACTTTAATCCTGAAAGAAATGAATCGGTTATGACTGGAAATAATTTTCTATTGAATAATTATATCTTTAATGAAAATTTTATTTCATTAACATAAGGAGTAATGCTGTTTTTTATCAAAAATATTTATTATTGTTCAATTTGGGGAAGAGCGGAGACAATAGATTTATGAAAACTAAAGTATGACACATATACTTGTAATTTCAAAGAATTTAAAGATCATTGAAAAAAGGCGTCAATAACAGTACCACTGTTAGTTGTCGAAACATTTCGATTAGTGTTCATTTCGTGCTTGAGTTCATCTTTCAGAAAAGCTATGAGCGGCTCAGCTTCTGGCAAACTGAAGTTAACGTTAAAATCACCACTCAAAATCATGGGAAGCCAGTAATAGTTTTTTTTTTAAAAGAGCAGAACCACCTTCGGTATAAGGTAAAAGTACAAAATGCAGGAAATCTTTAATTTTTTTTTTAACTGATTCGGAGAAATGTATGCGACCACCAAAATGACAAGACTTGCTGGTATTTGCAGTAGGCGGGCGTCTTAATTGCTACTACAGTTGGACCCTCAGACGAGGGTAGCGAAGAAACACCGTCAAGCGCATGATTGTTGTTGTTGGTGTCGTGCCCTTCTCGCAGGGAAGGAATAAAAGTTATCATTGCCTGAAGCGCATGCTTAAAAATTAGAAATATTAGAGAAAATCAAAAATACCCGTTTACTTAATTAGTTTTTTTTTAATCGAGAAATCTTTTTTAATCACAATTAAAAAAAATTGACAGCGACAGGAATTAACCTCAAAGTATGAAATGATAAGCACTTAAATATTTATTCAAATAATTCCATATTACTTACTCCTATTTTTTTTAAAGAATGATGAGCTTTGTCAGACGCTTTCCAAGAAATATAATATTTTTTTTAAATATATAGTTTACACATATATAAATATATCCTGAGATTTCAAACACAACGAGCCCTGAGACTTAGACATTTGAGCGTAATAATCCCACGTTTATTCTGGATGAAGTCTAATAAGACTTGCTGGTGTGTGCGGTAGGCGGGCGTCATAATTGCTAGTAGAGTTGGACCCTGAGACGAGGCTAGCGAAGAGACACACCCAAGGCGCTGAATTGGTCAAATCAAACAGCGCGCGCTTCCCCCGACTTCCTGTTACGCATTTCCGTCCCTTTTCACGAAATCACTCGGACAGATATCCAGCAACCGAAAATAAAGATGTTACACATCAAAAACCTTTACTTTTATTTAGGGTTTACTTTATTGAACATTTTAATTTATTAAACGTTGAAAAGAAACGAAAGAAACGCACGCCTCTTCATCCTCGAAATGGAAGAGGCGTGAGTTTTTGTGGTTTAGATATAAAAAACCTTCAGTGGGTTAATTAGAGCAAAAGATCATGGATGAAACCAATTTCTTGGAGAGAGGTTGTAGGAAGTGGTTATTAAAACTTTTACAAAGAGATACTTATAAGCCATGTTTCTAATAATCATTTTACGAATCTGAACTAATAACTCTCATATTATTTATTATTTTTGCGTTTATTCAAGTAGTTAAGCAAATTACAATTAAAGAACTAATAAAAACAAATGTAAGAATTTGAAAAAAAAATGCCTCATGTAACATTAATTTCTTTACCATTTGTTTATTGATGGAACATTTTGTTATTTTAATACACTTATTGAAAAAAATGTCAGTGTTTAATTTTCGAAAAAATTCGAATTGTGCCGCCAATCCGGTATAGTGGTTAGTGCCGTTGACTGCGGTGCCGTAGGGCCTGAGTTCGTATCCCGGAGAAGGCATAGATGTTTGTATTGTAATCCTTCACACACATGCTTACTTCTGTAAGCCCCGTGTAATAATTTGCGGTGTACGGGGATTTAAAAATGTTCCCAATAAAAAAATATTCGAACAAAGTACTGATTGATACAGACGAATATTCAAGTTGAATCGTAAATTCCCAATAAAACTATTGCATAAATACTTGTGTGCTTCGAATTTTTGTATAGGTTTTAACTTTTGAAATTACAATGAAGAAACATTTACCTACAACATTGAATAATTTCAAAAAATATTCTTTGGTGTTAAAATATCATATTCATTTAAAAATTTATTTAAAAGGCTATTAATGCGAAATTCGGACTAAGTATACTTTCACACAGAAAACCCCTCTGAGCTTAAACTTTGTACTGCTTGGCAAACCAATACAATAATTTTTTTGTTCTTTATCAATCATTTTAAAATTTATTAATTTAGGTCACTGCCAAAACCGGTGACTAATCATACAAATTTAAAGCAAGTATCCTTTAAATTCCCTGAATCACGCATAAACATACAACGGTTTTACAACAATTCTACATAAAACTTCGATTTTCATGGAACCAACTATTTATTCCTCCTATTTAAATTGGATCCGACAACTAAATATTTACCATTATAGAACAGAACTTTAAGCATTTAGTTTAATCTGAGGTTCGCCAGTACTAAAGTACTTTAACCAGAAAATACCATCTTTAATATGCAGTAATAAAGGCGTAACTTCTCATAAATGTGAGAACTTTAGGAAAATTGGAATATTTTGGTACTCCTTGAATATTAGAGCAATATATTAAGGCCAAAATTCTTAGTTTATGTGGTAGTGATTTTCTGAAGTTACTTATCTCTCTTCTAGAACTGGATGACCGGTTATCCTTACAAGCAATAATGACAGGTAATCAATATATTTCAAAAGTTCAAACACATTTACGGTGTAAGCTCTTCCATTTCAAATAATGAATCTAAATAGTCGAGAATTGAATTTAATAATAATTAAATTTCTGATTACTGTGATTTTAAAAAAGGCATGTCTTTTTAAATTCTAAGATTTTTTTTTTAAATTCTAGATTTTTATGTGAAATATTTATGATAGACGTGAAATATCGAAAAGGAATTATCAGTTATAAATTAAGGATTGAAACTCATTCTCTTTTGATTCATATGTTTGAAAGAATGTTATACAGGGTGTCCCAAAACGACTGCATAAACTCTGCACAGCTAGATTCCTCGTTAGGAGTACATAAAAACTGCCCAAAAAAGCGTTCCTGTACGATCCATAGTTTACGAGAAAAAACGAAAAACAAAGTATGACGTCACTTCCGGTGCAAAAAAACCACTTTATTGGACATATCAACAACAGTATTTGCATATATTTCCAGATGATAATGCTTAAAACGTTCGTCGCGCATGTCGCGTCATGCATGCGCGCGCCGTGGAATGACGTCAAGCCGCCGTTGAACTGGTATTTAAAAGGCTGCATCTTTTACAGCTACCAGTAGTTTTCGTATGGTGTCCATGTATTCCGTCCGTGACTACTGCGACATGTACTTGCGACTACTGCGACATGCCATCTCAAGGAACTGGTGTATCGAGACGTAGTGACGACACAAATGAACTTAGTTGCTCGTCTGCATGCTGCTTGTGCTTCGGTGGACCCCACGATGCTGCAACGTGTGATGACAGCCATTCCACGGCGTGCTCAAGCCTGCCTCGACATGCACGGGGGACATTTTGAATATCTGCCTTAAATTGTGCATATATTGCTGTTGATATGTTCAGTAAAGTTTTTTTTTCTTCCACCGGTAGTGGTGTCATACTTTGTTTTTCTAATTTTTCTCGTAAACTATGGATCGTACAGGAACTCTTCTTTGGGCAGTTTTTATGTACTCCCAACGAGGAATTTAGCTGTGCAGTGTTTATGCGGTCGTTTTGGGACACCCTGTATAATGTGGTCAGGATTTTTTTTTTGAATTAACAATTATAGTCACTTTCCAAACATATTAAACTGATTCGCATGCGAAAAGTAATGATTCTGACTTATAAAAATACGAACTAAAGGTCAGCTTCTTGATACAATCTGATCATTTGATTTAAATTTTTATATACCTAATAAAGCTTAATATCCTCTCATCTAAGTAATAATTTGATAAGCATAAAATAAAACTCAATTTAATTTCATTGACATGTATCATTTCATTTCGATATTATGCGAACTTATTTGAAGGACATTTATATATAGCTCATGTAAACTTGCCACTTTTTGAGGGGAATTCCCAAAACTATTTGCTTTTTTAATTAAACCTCCTTAGAAACCAGTAAATCGGATTTTAATTTTAAAGAAAAATAAAGTTAAACTCTGGATTATTTCCAGTCGAAGATTTTAGAATGTTCATTTATGGAATTTTAATAGCATTGTCATTTTTAAATCGCCTGTTCTATAGAATATGAGGTGTGACACTGAAAAACAAGATTGGCTCAGTAGATAATCGTACGGTACAGAATCAGTTCTCCGTGACAGTATCACCGTCAAAGTAGTTCCCTTCAGCATTCACAAACTTTTGCTTTCGGTGCTGCCATTACTGGTAACAGTCATTGAAAGAGGTTTTTGGAAGTCTCTTTAGGATTTTTTCTGTTTCTGCCTAAACCTCTTCAACTGAGGTAAAATGGGTTCCCTTTCAGCAAGATTTAACTGTGCGAAATAAAAAAAGTCGCATGGGGCCAAATCAGGTGAATAAGGAGGATGTCCCATCATAGCAGTGTTTTTTCTGGTCCAAATGCTTGACAGATAGGTCCATGTGAGCGGATGCATTGTCTTGGGGAAACAGTCATCCATCACTCCCCAATTCTGGCCTTTTTTCCTAATTTTTTTCTAAAATCTTTCTAGTACTTCAATGTAATAGTGTTGATAACAGTCTGACCACTGAGGCGAGTGGGAACCGACTCGTACCACGAAATTTGGTAATGTTTTGGTCTGTAATCGCTGACCTTAGGCGCCAACAGGTTCATCATCTTCCACAATGACCTTTTTTCCCCCCTGAAAATCTCTTATTCCATTCAAACACATGTGCACAAAACAAAGTTTAATCTCCATAAACCTTGGTTAATCTTTGAAATGTTTTCGTGGCTCATTTCTTAAAGTTCACAAACTTGATGTTGATTCGACATTTTTCCGGCGGAATGCAGTTGCAATTGTTCACTTAATGAAGCAGTACTCCCAATCGGCATAATCGATAACGGCTGAACTGACCACGTAGATAGAGGAGGTGCGTCGGATGACGTCACCAAAATAAGTTATTGCTAACTCCACTCTTTTTTCAAACTACGCATTTAGTCACTTTTTTTTGTCACACCTTGTTTGTTTCAATAATGGTTTATATTTGAAACTATTTCACGACAAAAAAAAATGAAGATGTTAGTATTTTTTTCAAGATATTCTTTAGTGCTTTAAATATCAACAGCAATAATTTTCTGAAGATCATTCAACTTTTCTGCACGATAGTAACCCATGCTTACTGAATTTCAACATTTTTTAAAATAAATTTTAGTTTTAAAAAACTAAACACCCTTTTACAGTTAATCGAACTAAGATGTAACTTAAGCTTATAGTCTCAAAATCTGGAATTAGTCACCAAATCTGGAAATGGATTTGAAATTAGTCGCCAGATGTGAGATAGGATCTCAAAATGAGAAATCGTTCATCCTGATGATCCTGATCAGGACACTGGAACAGAATTATTAAATTATTGTATTGTCATTGGTTCTGGACAAGTTAGCAAAATTTCACGTTAATCTGACCTTTTAAAGGGGCTAAAAATTAAGTTCAAAGATTCCGTTTCATACAAGTGAAGCTTATAAAAGTGTGTTAAAAAAGAAAGTTCTTCTAATGAAAAAGTGAAACAATTTTGCAGAGATTTTATTGAGCTCAACATAAAATAAAATTAATCAAGTAAGCTCCTACAACGCGGTAGATACGTTCCTCAAAAAAGCCGCGTTATAAGAAATCGCGTTGTAAAGTGACGTGTAGATATTAACAGGAAAAAGTACTCAATATCTGAAACGCGTTGCAGAGAAATCGCGTTGCACAAGTACCGCGTTGTAGGAAGCTTAACTGTATTAGAGTGGCAGGTTTTAAAATTTACATCTTACAATTGTAGATCTACTTTTTTTTCCTTTTACATATATATTACTATTTATAAATTTTTCAGCATTGTGTCAAAAATATCTTGAAGTAATACAGACAGTAACTCTTAATAACGGATCCAAATTAACCTTCAGGAAATGAAACGACTTTTAAAAAAAATCTGTGTGCAATTATCTTAGAGCTGTAGTAAATATTTTACTCAAGTCCTTGGGCAAAATATACCGGTAGAGTTCTGTTGTAATTCAATATCCCTTTTCCATCTTTAGAAAAAACCAACTTCATAATTTTATAAGGGCCGTTAAAAGATCAAGTATAAAAACAAAAACTGTATGGTAATTAAAATCAATAATACCTAAATGAAGCCAAACAACTCCCATACTGTAGATCATAGGTTCTCAACGTGGGCGATAACGTCCCCTTGTGGGCGTTTGAGGCTTTCAGGGGGGCGTTGAGATGGCGCGGAGGGGCTTGGGCAGATTAACCAAAAAGGACTAAAAAATAACGCTGATCATGTACTAAAAAAAGTAAACTTTAATACTGTTTACCTTATGTTGATTGTATGTATTTAAATCATTCCTATATCACATGTACGAAAATTCACATATTTTGGTAGTACGAGAAGTGGATGAAAAACTTAAAAGATTACATTACATTCAGATGTAAATTAAATTGAATGATATATTGCATTTTAATTTCTGTAGTGCACGTGTTGACTTTGTCTGTGAGCAGTAGGAAACATGTTTCGTCCACTGCATTTCATTACGTATATCATCCAAGAAAAATAATTAAATATGTTAACCAAGAATTAACGCGATTCCTTAAAGGCTGAAACTGTCAATTTATATTTATTTTGAAAGCAACAATTTATTATGAATTACTTCGTATCATCAAAACCCCTGCCTGTCTTTATAACAGGTAATCTAAAAATCTTTTATTCCACTCTTTTAAATGAAGAAATTCAGTAGTGTTTCAATTCCAACACTATCCTACCTATGACTAAAATATATAATATTACGCATTTAAATATATTTGTGGCAATAGATATTTCAGATTCGCACGTAAAAAAACTGGGGCCTTAGAAAAAAACGAAATTAAAAAATATATTCTTTTAGTATAGAATATTTTTAAAACTTGTTTTCACCATGCATTAAGTACACTCTTATTTCTCTAGAGTAGTAGGGGGCGGTATAGAAATATTCACTACAAAAGGAGGTGGTGTCGAAATATTCACTAGAAAAGGGGACGCCAGTTCAAAAAAGGTTGGGAACCTATGCTGTAGATTGATATTGAACACTGATATCAATTACATCAATCTCTGAAACCCACGGTATACAATATTTATCTAAGCCACCATCGTTTATAAGCTGCACCACAAGTTCTCAAAATACTTTTGTGAAAAAATGTTGTCATCGATTCTAAGAAGCACCCTCAATCATCCACAGGTATTTGAGAAAAATAAAAACTGTGCAAAAAGGTCCATCAATATCCGATACTTCAGAAAATTTTAAAAAAATGAGAAATAGTAAGAAGTTAATAATTAATTTACTTTTTATTAATATTTAAAAACTCTTTCTTTCAAATACATACATGAACCTCTTACCGTCAGTATCGTGTTTCAAAAATTATTCGCCACTCCTATTGTTACAGCTGACATCGGAATTGATGTCGGGGTTGCCATTTTCCCACACTTGTTATGCAACATTTTTTTTTTTCAAAAGAAAAATTAAAGACCGATGAACACGTACAAGAAAAAGTTATATGATTTTGTTTAAACCGTTAACGTATATTTGTCTTATTCGTGTCAAATTTTCAGTGGCAGCTACTCTGTTTCTGTTTTTCTTTTTTTCCCCAGCATATGAAAGTCCCTTTTTCTTCTTATACTTGCGGCATAGTGAACTCGTCCTGATGCTATTTCCTTATTATTCTTTGATGTTCAGATGATTAAAAGAAAGATCGCGTATACAAAGAAAATTTCATAAATACGAGCAGACAACAATGTTTAAGATAAAGCGAATTCTGGAAATAAACTGTGAAATGATGTAAGGCATCGAAGCAAGTGGTCAGAATGGACGGGTTACATTTTACCTTTTGAAAGGGGTGGAAAATCAACTTCCCTCATCAAGCAATGTTTTCATTTCTATTCTAAGCCGCATCCGATTTTCGATAGCATTAACACTGGAAAATAAGTACGGCTTAGATTTGAGTAAATACGGCATTTGGCGTCATATATGAAACGCCAGAACTGAGCTCATATCCTAAAGTACTTTGCCAAGAAATAATCGCCCCAAAATTAAGAAAACGGGTACATTATTCATTACTTGAAAAATTTTCAATCTCATAACAAATTTAGATAAATTTGTATATTCATTAACTGAATTTATATCTTAATTTAAACTATAGAGCTCTTAATTATTCTCCAAGAAAATTCCGAGAAGTTTCTTCCTAATTTTTAGTTTTTTAGATATGAAAACTTTTGGGTCTCTAGATTTGTTTATTATTAGTTTACTTTCACAGATTTCTGAAAAAATTATTTCAAATAAAAATCAAATAATTCTAAGAATTCTTGATTTCTTGAGGATTATTTTGTTGAAAAAGAGAAAAATATTTTTTTTTTCCAAAATGTCTTAAATATATAGACATTTTTTTCTTAAGTAAAATTGCTTATTTTTAGCAAAAAGCTTTTTTAAAATATTTTTGTAAATGTCTATGGCATTAAGTTTGTGGGAGATTATAAAAGGAAAAAAAATATCTGGCTCATTAAAATTTTGAGGGAGTTTTTTTTTTTTCTTTAGAAAAAAATTTCATTCGCTTAGTTTTTAGAAAATTCTTCTTTTTGAGTAAAATGATTCGATGAATACTTGTTTTGCGTAAAAGGTGTAAGAATGAAAAATAATGAGTTTTGCCAATGTGATAAAATTGGAACATTCTATTTATTTTTCATTTACTTTCTTTTTTAAAAAAACACTTCATATTTGCGTTCTTTGCTCTTTTTCAAAAAATATTTCCTCTCTCATATAAAATATTAAGTTTTTCTTCTTTTGGTAAAAATTTAAAATCAGAAAGAATCCGTGTTTGTCAAGTTATTTTTTTTTTCTTAATTCTTCTGCATGACATTTATTTTTCTTAAAATACCATTGCATTTATTTTTTATATTCCATTATTGCACTGCAAAATTGTCTTCAACGTCAATTATAATTTTAACATTGGAAAGACATCGGCTCATACTGAATATCATACTTATAGATAAAATTGTTCGAACATTATAACAAAGTTTTCAGAGCATTTTCCCTTGTGTATTCTAATTTCACACTACATTTTTAATGATATTTATTCAAAAAGTAAAATTATACTAGAAATTGTAAATTGTAAGTTATATTAGAAGCAATTAAATTACCTTCGTGGGCTTTTAAGTCAAGTAAAAATTTCAATTATCTTATATGTTCAACAAAATGAAACTACTTGATCTCTGGAAGATGATTTTAGGAAACTCATTTGTCTTTTATACAAGAGTAGCTGGAGATACTTTACAAACATACAAGGTTGAAAATGTTTTATTATTCTCATAAAAATTTATGAATTGATTCTTTTTTCTCTTTTGAATCTAATTTAAGATTTTAACTCTCTGACTCTTGTACACAAATATATTTTACTAAAAAGGAAGTTAGAAACTATCAATACCCTGGTGGAATAAACTGCATTAAAATGGTCATCAGCTGAATTTCCAAGTCTGTGGCTTCAAGTATATTGGATTGCTCAGTTATTCCTCCCTTTTTAACAAAAAAATAGTTTTTTTTATCCAATGCGCGAAACAGATACACCCAAAACTTTCCAGTCTAGAAAGAAAGATCACAGTACTGCTCTTAGTTATATGCAAGAAATTAAGTTATAGCAGTTGTATGATATTTGAAAGCTGATATCTTACGCCAGCGTTTCTCAAGCTGTGGGGTGCCCCCTAGGGGGGGGGCTAATAATTCTACGAGTGGAGCGCAAGCATATTGGAAAGTCGAAAGCAAAAGATTTTTTAAAAACATTGTTAATGTAATGGAAGTAAACAAAACAAAATACATTGACATAATAAGAAATAAAATACAAATTTACGCTGATGTAATACACCTATAAATGCATCGGTACTGCACAATGCATTTTATAATTAATTTAACAATACTAAGTTAAGGACATCATTAATAATTACCAATGACCCCATGGGCTTGTCATACGTAAAATTATATACACAATTTACGCTTATTCTGATATTTTTTATGGTTTAGAATTAATTCCTTAACTGCCGATTAAAAGTTACGCGATTCGCTCTCCAGTGCCACCGTTTTTCACGTAGGCACGCGTATACGATGTATGGGGGAGGGGGGGGAAGAAAAGGAAGAAATAAATAAATCCTCTGAAATAAGTAAATCCTTCGCAAGCAAGGTCATTTTATTGCATTCTAAAGCCTTCAGAATATTTTTATGGATATCAGCGCACATTGTACTTTGAAAATATGTACACATACGTCTACGGCAATTAACTATTTGGCTGAGCGAGACGTTTATGTACACCAGTGGCACTTAAAAGAATAAATTAGTATTGTAGATTTAGCTTCAAAGTATAGTATTTATTATCCAATACATTGTTATTGTAAGGAAGGAGGGAGGGCATGATGCTATGAAAAAAATTATTGTGAATATTGAGTCACAGATATTAAAATTTTGATAAGCTCTGTCTAATGCATGTGATGGTCAATCACGTTCTCTGTAGGCCTGGTAAGTGAAAAGAAACTGGTGGTTAGGGAAGCAGTTTGGTATCTTTCAGGGCGTTTTAGCTGATACGTTTCTAGTGCATTCTAACGTTATCTTAGTGGTAAACAGCATTAGGAACGGCCTGAAGAAAAAACAGCGCTATTAGCCACTGAATGTCTTTTACATGTCATTGGGATATCGTATTGTAAACTATATGAATGGGTGGCTATAAAATATATACAATGCTTAATTCTTTGGTATGACATTTCAAAATAGCGATCGTACTAGATGTGTTACTACATCAACGAAGGACTCATGCAGGGTGATTTTCATTCCTGAAACAGAAGCATAACTCGTCGGATAACACGACCGTGTGACATTCTCTGGTCATGTAAGTCTTCTCTGATACTATTTCCGACGGAAAAGGAGGTATTGTTCAATAAATGGCTATCTTTTTAGCGGGAATTACGTCTGCAAAACCTGAATCGGTAAAGGTTTTTTATATTAGGTTTTTTGGCACATGCTTCAACAGATCGACGGAAGTGGTTTATGAAACCTTCAATTTTTTGGAAGATGAATCAGCTCAGATATACAGCCCTTACCTCGTTGGGACTTTAATAATTCCATTCAGTTGGCCCATTGCAATACGACGGACACGCCAACTTCATTTTATGAGTTCACATGACCTTTCGCCAACTCGTTTATCTGCCGTTTATCTGAAACTATCTCTGTTGGTGACGATCTGCATCTCTCCTACGACATATTCCTTCTACCCTAAGAAACAGTTCCACCAATTCCGTCAGTGAGTTTGTTACAGAATATTCAATTCTTTTTCAATTACTGTACTTACTAAGTGCAGGAAAGTTGCATGTTTTGGTCACTTTCGTAACTCGGTTAGTTATGACTATCCTGCGATTGCATCATTTTCTTCCTTCTTGATGCTGCATTTTTACTGTCAGAAACTGCAGCTTCATATCCTGAACTTGGTATATTAAATAAAAACTTAATTTATTATACCATAGGTTATAAAAACAATTTTCTGTTCTTTATACCTATTTAACAATTTTCTGTTCTTTTTTCCTACTCATGCATACTTGCAGTTAAATTCAAGTATGATACTTTTTATTTTTAAAATTATTTTCACGGATTTTTTCATCCACGCACTGTTTTGAAAATATTCTATAAATTTTCTAGAAAAAAGCTCTATAATTTTACTTTTTCAGTAGTTTTTTTTAATTTTTTTCTTTGTTTATTAAGAACACACAAAGCGTGAGAAATTCTTTAAAGTTTAGTAAATTTCTGCATCTTTTATACATACTTCTATGTCTTAAAAAAAACTTTCCCTTTAAAGTACTACATGCAATTCTCCGAGGCATTTATTAATCATAAACGAACCCCAACCCTCCTTATTTTTAATACAAAACGTTCATTTCCTGGCGAAGCATTAACCTCTTGTATAAAATAGTCAGATTTTCTAAGCTCATTGTAGCAAAGCCAGATTCCGTAACACTCCAGACTAGTTCTTTTTTTAAAAGAGTCGAATATGAAATTTTGCTTTACCACGTAACTCATTTTAAGATTTGACAGTAGAGATATTTTATACCCAGTGCACCATATTCCGTAATTTACTGAACCACTGAGTTCCTGGAAAATTTATCTCGGGATGAAAAGGTAAAAAAAGGTTCGAAAAAATTAAAAACAACTACACTTTTAGATCTTCAATACATTTGCGTTTATCACACAGATATATTATTATGATTATTTTTATCTCTTTTGAACGAATTTTTAAAAGTATTAAATGAAAATCCAATTTTACCACATCGTTTTGAGTAATGATGGTAGATTTTACGGGTCTTTTTTTATTTCTTTTATAAGAATTTTTTTAATCTTTCAGTCTGAAGTGGAAAACTCGCTTGAATTATTCCAGGGAGATATCCTTTCGGGTATAAAATACTAAGCAGTGCAACTTTGTTAATATATCTAATGCTATCGGGTCTTGCATTGGTAGTTGAAATGAATTATATAGAGATTTATTCGATATGGATACAGTTTATAATTAGCTGTTTGGGTAAGGGATTAAGGTTATTTATTTGTTAGAAAGGCTAAAGTAATCGCAGTTTTAATTTTCGCCTGAAAAAGAAGTTTAACCTCGATAATTATGAATTTATTTAAATCCTTTAATGGAATGTATTTAACATAAAATGTATCATATCACATACAGAAAGAGGAAAAAAATACTACATTTTTATACAGTTCAAATTTTAATTAATTTTTGATCCAATTTAGAACTAAAATTACGGTAATATTTTTTGTCTTATATAGAGGTGGTCATTAATGAATATTTTAAAAATAAATCCGCAGTTTCTGAATGTATTTGTCTATTAATTAATGTTTTGATTACCATTAAAAAATGTTACCTTAAACACAATAATTCAAACCCCGATTTTGTTAATAGTCCATTCATGAAATGATGAAGATTAATTTTAAATTGTTTCCAAAACATTTAAAAGGAAATATTTGTATGTAATTATTTTTTCATAAAATTAAAGGGTATTTTTATCGTTTTTTACGTTTCCACTGAATATCAAATATAGCTTACTTGGATTAGTTTAATTTATAGTTAGTTGTTAGTTTAATTTATTATAATACTGTAAAAAGGAATTACGCGATTCCCTCCAATTTTAGAATATTCGCTTTGTATGAGATTTTCGTTTTCTATCAGCTTTTCCTTTACATGGGTTACCAGTAAGCCCATGTAATTTATTTCTTAAGGGAAAATTGTTGCATAGCTTTTATTTCACATGTTTAAATATAAGTTTGTAATATTTTAACATTTCTTCTGATTAAATTTAATTTTTATCAAATGGTAACACGATGTGCATATAACATATATACAACATACCACCCTTAGTTGCATAAAAAATAACATTTTATTTACTAAATAATCAACATTTCAATGCGACTTTCAAATTAAAATACGGTGCACTGTCTTGCCTTTTATATTGAGTAGAAGCATTATTCCTATAACATTGTAATTTGTGTTTGCTGAAATGCTAATGATTTGCATATTCGAGCGTGTTGTATATTTCAAACAAATAACGTATGTTATTGATTGAATTCGTGTTGCACCCATTTCAAAGTATTCATAATTTGAATTAAGCGTACCATTGAATTTAGTTGATCTAAATATACCTTTTCCATTGATTTAAGTATCCCAAAGTATACTTTTGAATTGAATTAAGCATACCAACGGAACAAATTTTGTTGCTTCTCTTATTTTTATAAAAAAAAGTCTGCCATCTGATGAAAAAGCAAGGATTTGATAATTTTTCGAAAGTGTTAAGAGAATATGACGTTTCCATTATGCCATCCCACAAAAGGATACATTTGTCCCCAAATATGGCAATTTTTGTTATGTGGTGTAAAAACCGATCTCCACTTTTTCTCCCGATGAAGACTCGACGAGAATCATTTTGTTTGGTGAATCTCGACAAATCACTGAAAATAACACGCCTCCATTCTTTCGGTTTCTAAGTCTGATGTTTTCGGCTTCTCAACAACCGGTCTTTCCAGTTGGGAACAGGCAAAATGTCATAAAAGATTGAACGCCAGGTGTCTAAGTTATTCTCTCCAAGACTTTTGTGGACTGTACGCCTGGAAATTCTTCTTCCAGACACAGGGGCAAAACGAGAAACCTGAGGAGCCATTGTCCGTCTGTGTCATCATGTGCCAAGTAGCAGTGTCGTTACTCTCTGACGTCCTTGACTGACTTTTTTGGAGACAGTAGCCCCTGTTTGGAATTCATTCCACTGTCAGGAAGGAGATCATTTCGATGCCCCTTGTAACCATAGAGTCACCTCTGCTTGAGACTGTCTAGCTTCAAGCCTTCCAAGGGTTCTCCATCTCAAGAAATCATCTAAACGATTATGAGCAGTCACTCTCACTGAAAACAGACTAACTTGCTTATTTTAGTGCAATATTAACAAAACTCCAGTTCAAAATCTCAGATGCTTAAACGATTTTAATTCAGTAGTCGTGCAAAAAATACGCTAAATAAAGTTGCCGAAGGCTGATATTCTACTTCACGCTGTTCAAAATGTATAAAATACAAATTCAATTGGCTTTACTGGAGGCAATTTAGAAATATGTCAAAAAGCGTGTTTGTGACTTTAATTTTGGACATGAGTGTAGTTGCTATTGAGTACTTTTGTAAATTAATTAACTAAAGACTGTTTCTTATTGGACTTTTCTTTTCTTATTTAGTGAATAAATTTTAAAATGCAAAAAGAATCATTATGGAAATAAAGATGCTTCTTTGAAAAATGTTCAATCCAATAAAAGACGGAAAGGAGGAACTTTTAATGTTTGTCTGTTGCACCTTTGCTTTATTCAGCTATCGCTAACAAAAATAGCTATTTAAGAACATGTTTCTCATGCCTTAACGAAAACAAGTAGATATTCTTATCAATACGGTAACAAAAAAAAAGATTATTTATCAAATATTTTCAATTCGTTTTATTGTTCGCTATTATTAAAATAGTTCTGTGGCAAAAATGGGACATTTAGTTTGACATATTTTTAGCAATTGTTCTTATTTATTAATCGTCACATAATTTTTCTCTAAGTCTTATTAATTTCTGGAAATTATTTATTAAGCAAACCAACGACTTCAAGTAATCTTATTTGATTAATTATTTCCTAAACTTGAAGTTTTTATTATTAAATATTTTATACATTCTCTTATAAAAATAATGGAACAACAGCAACATTGTATGAATTTATTTCGTTCACTCAAACACAGGAAGAACAAATGAAATAAAAAAAATAGTCAAGCTAGAAAATACCTCAACCTATTCCATAATTAAGAAACTTCTTAATTAAATTATGTCTCTTTTAATCTATCGTTCCTTGCGCTTCATTTAATAATCTCATTTTATGCATTTATGAACTCAATTTACCGATTTGCACTTAATTGATTATTTTTAACACAATTGAGTACTTTCTCATTAAAATAGTTATATGTAGTTTATTGAGTACAACGCTAAAAAAAAGTAGTTTCCAATTTCATGATTTCTTTTTACAGTGCACATAATTTTCAAAGAAAAAAGGATGTCCCAGTTATTTATATGATTTTTTTTATTTAGAAACATATTTTGGGATGATATATAAAATATGTAATGCATTTTTTTAATAAAAGGCATAACACTCATATTGCTTAAAAGGCATCTTTTTGTGTGCATAGGAACTGAAAACAAATTGATAACAAATTGATTGATATTTAAAAAAGTATGAGATGCTTCATATGTTTCTTTTATAATTGAACCAAACTAAATACTTTTTACTGCAAACAAATTTCAAATTGAATCAATTAGAAATTTAATAAATTTATCTTATAAAAGTAAAATCGACTTAAAATTAAATGGGTGAGTTTTATAGCGTCTATCCGAAAGTATATTGCACACTATACGATTTTAGGTACATCAAGATTTTATATTTGCAACTCACATCACCTTTTGTAAAACTCATATGTTTTGGATTATTTAAGTTTTATTTACTTTGTTTTAGCTCATTTATTGAACAAATAATCACTTAAAGAAAAATCAAATCATAAAAAAAAATGGTTCACAAATTATTCTTAATTTAAACCATTTTAATAAAATATAAAAATGTACAAGAGCAGGATAATTTCTAGTTCCCAAGCTAATGAAAGCAAGAAGCAATAATGAGAATCTGTCTGAAAGTCAGAAATTCGAATCCACAAGTTAACAGTTTTAATTTAAAAATACAATGCCAAATTCCCATTAAATAATTTTTTGAGCCTTAGACAACCATTCTCCCCTTGAAATAAAATTTCAATACCCCCCCCCCCCCCACACACACACAGCACATTGTTTGGTATTTTACCAATTCCAAAATTCTTGAACTGAACTCATCTCTACTGATTCAGAATTCAGCGAATGATGATTTAGTTCCTGTACCTATCCACAGATGGCGAGACTTTCGTTTAGCAAGAGTTAAAAAATTATTGGTTCTCATCAAGTGACTGGGGAAAAAAAGATAATTTATTAACCACATGATTGTTAAAACCTCTTCTTATGATTCTCTGTAAGATGTCGATTTTACTTCTTGATCTTAACGAAAATGATGAAATTTAGAATATTTAATTTCTTGGCTGCACAGTCATGCCAAATAGTGAAACTTAAAGAAAATTTTTGGTAATTTATAATTATTTCTTAAACATTTAAAATTATTCAATAATATATGATATTCCTCATCTTCTGAATGTTCAGGCAAACTAGTAGTCAATTTCAACATTTATTGACTTGTAATCAATTGGCTATTCCATTTCATGAATTTTACTTCAAGTACAATCAAAAGACATCAGTAAAATAGCTTTCCTCAGATACATATAAATTTCTTGTTCATCAAAGATATTCTTTAAAAAATACTGTTATGTAATTTATGTGTATATAAATATATAACTTAGAAATTTTAAAACTTTTATAAAACAGTGCTTATTGTTAGTTTTAAAATTATTCTTTCAAAATTATTAAATTTTCCTGCAACATAAGATTTATCAAAAATCAATATTTATTACACACAATAATTAATTACACATAATTTTGTATGAATGAAGCGTTGATTTTAAGATGTAATGGAATCGTTAACACAAATGACTCTTTCAGTGGGCGTTTGAGAAATATAACATTTGTTAAATTGTGAGGATTATAATAATATACGTGTTAATAAGTCGAGAAGTTAAATTTTGCATATCAAAATATGTAAGGATATACATCAGATCATTTCCTCTAGATTTAAATTGTAAAACATTGCGTGAGACTAGATATCAGTTTATGTAATCCTTTTGTTTTGCTGATGTTGTTTGTATCAGAAAACGCGATATCAGATAATTTTAATGTATGATGCATCGGAAAGTAATTATGTTAAAAGCATTTCATACTTACTACATTCACTGATTTTAAAACCAATGCCCCGTGTGGGAAATGTGTACCTAGGGAAATAAATGGTGAAATATTAACCATTTGATGCAGTACATCGGAAGTTGTATTTATTAATATTTATACACTGGTAAAATTAAAATTTTGAAAATTTCTATAATCAGATAAATTTCTAGGAAAGTACTGAATGGAATGTAAAACTAATATTTGCAGCCAGAAATACTAATTTTAATGTCCATTTTGTAAATATATAATTTGTTTGTGAGTTGTGTATTTAGAAAAAAAACTTTGTAAACACCCTTGTGACTGCCTCTGTGCTTTTTTGCAACTCTCAGGTGAAGTTTTTGGATAAAGGAATGAGATAGAGTGAATTGAGGGAAGACTTGATGCAGAGCAGAATGAATTGTAGGTATTAAGAATATTCGTCATATGAATTAGCATGCCAGATATATTTGTCATTTTTTAGAGGCTCTTGGGAGGACAGTTGTAGCTCGATTTTTTATCACGTTTTTATCAGCTTCTTCTGTATGTAAAGAAACCTTTGAACTCGATTTTTACCAACTTGAAAAGCTCAGATTAATTCGAAATTTTGCATACTCGTGAAGGACCGATGACAATACAATAACTTAAAAGTTTTGTTCCACTTTCCTGATTTGGGGGCCGTGGTAGCCTAGGGGTCAAGGTATCGGATCGTGGCTGCATGTCATGAGCTCGAGCCCAGTACCACTGAAGACCCACCGCGTAGGGGAGCAATGCACGTTACATCTGTCGAGAGCTCAAACGTCATCTCTTTGGTGTGGTAGTTAGGAGAAGGATGCCAGCTCAAGTGTCGTCCTCGTCATTTGACCATGGCTCAGAATAACGAGGTCCATCGCCAAAAGCCCTCGTGTGGTTGAACAGTACGACGTTAATATTCACTCCTTTACTAACCACTTTTTTCATTAAGATCATCAGGATTAATGATTTCCCATATCCAGATCTGGTGACTAATTTCAGACACCATTTTCCAGATTCGGTGACTAATTCCAGATTTGGCAACTAAAAGATTAAGTTGCAACCCTAAAGCGAAATTGCTAATGGTTAATACTATTCATCAACGAATGAATGATATAGCTTAGGAAACTAAAAAAACACATTTTTATTGTAAATCAAACTAAAAAATGAAAAATAAACTATAGTTTCAAAAAAACTAAAAAACATGCTTTCATGGTTAATTGAACTAAAAAGTAAAAAATAATCCTTAATATAAGAATAAAATGATTAACGAGAAAATTGGCTCGTGGCAGCGTTGTCAAGTTAAGGATTCAAATCCTGATGCAACTGAAGACACGCCATGTAGAAAGGCTGATAAATGTTAAATCTCTCGTCGCATCAATTCCTCAGGTTAGTATGATGTTGAAGTTGAGAGTGTGTATTGACTCGGGTGTCGTCAATGTCGCTTTAATGCGGTTTAAAATTACGAGGTGTGTTGCCATTTACCCTCTTGTTGCTTTAAGTGAGACATTAAAAGCCCTTTCTCACCCAGAACCATACTAGACCTTAAAACAGTGTAAATGGAGAAGATGGAAACCTGCAATGATTTATTTATAGGAGTTTATATTTAGAGGTAAAATAGAAAATTTGATGCACAGGAGTGTCCTCATTCATTACTATTAGTGTGTATTTTTTTTTAAAATAAGTAATCAGATTTGAAAAAAAAAAAGTCATATCTCATTTCTATAAAATATTACTTACTGTACGTAATGCGATTTCTAAGTTAAATTTGAATGGTTGAAAAATCCTTCGGAAAAAGCAATTGGATCAAATTAAAGCCATTAAAATACAATGACTCTAAGCTTAGAATGGAGATTAAAATACTGAAAATAATTCAATTAAATATGGTTTCTTTGTCTTGCCTCCTCTTGAACTATCTGATTATTTTAAAAATCGTAGTTTTCAAATTCGATTATTTAACATTGTCATTCTAAAATATGAAGTACTTATTTTTAATAGTACATAATTTTCATTTTTATTCCTTATTACTCTACGCAATTAATGCGAAATATTATAAGGTTTTGCAGAAAACAATTAAAAAGCATTTTATGAAAATTTTTAATTGTTATGCTTGCGGATAAAAGCGTTCTCGCTTATAATAACATTTTCTAAGACTTTTGCTTAATTTAAAGATAAATTTTTTGGGTTACTTATCAACTGATATACTGTCTCTTACATTATATGAAGGTTCAGCAAATTTAGAAGAGAACGTGCGTTTGCGTCAAAAGGACTGCAGACATAGCCGTGTCACCGAACAGGGGATATAAAAGGCGATAAGAAGTGTAGACCGCTTTTGGCGTACAACAATTAAACCTGGTCGTTGTAGAAGAAGTTAAACAAGAGTAAAAACGTGTTATAAATGGACGCGTCCATATTGGAATAACGAGCCATAGTGCGGTTTCTGATTGTTGCAGGGGAACTTAATATGGATATCTTTCGGCAAAGCTTGGTAGTCTATGGCAAACGGCTGTGGACATTTGGTTTTAAAAATTTTCGTGAAAGGTTGCAAATAATATCGTATGTCCATGATGATGCACGATCACATGTTTCCCACGAAATACAGGGGACCTTAAAAAATCCAATAGGAAAGTGTTGGTACATCCGTCATACAGTCCGTATTTGTTGCCCTGAGACTCACCACACCCTTGCGGCACAAGAGAGTTCATTATGTTTTCATTCTAACTAAGAAGTGAAGGAAGCTGTGCACGACTTTCTAAAGAGTCAACCGTAATCTTTCCACAGCGAAGGCATAGACCTGCTGCCAAAACGATGGACTTATGTTACAATGCTCATGTCAGTTTCTTTTGATTTCCAATAAAGACTTGTTCGCTTTTCATTAGGTCACACCTTGTACCTGAAAATGAAATTAAAGTCATGAAAAAACAGGGATGTTATAATGATTATGCACTTAATAGAACAAATTTTAATTTAGGAACTTCTTAGAAACCTATAAGGTAAACATGCCCAGCATTTTTACTACAATCCATTGAATATTTAAATTCTGCTGGCTCTTTATATTTAACAAATTGTTTTTCCAAAATCCTTATATATTTCATTCTCTAATAACTTTATTAATACATTTGTATGAAATTACCAAAGAGCTTTTAAGGTTAAAGTTCAAAATAATAATTTTAAAAAAATTAGGTTCATTTGTGGCTTCGGCTAGACACAGGAGTACACTTAACTTAGTTTCAATTTCGTGTTTCAGTTTGTGTGTTTAACGCACATTCAAAAGTAGGAGAAAGATTTTATAGCAAAAGAGTAATATTTTTAAGAACTTTAAAAACTAAAGAATAAATTTCTCTTACATTAAGGAAGATATTTTTTCTTATTTATCACTCTTTTTAAGTATTCTTAATATGCTTACCCAATCTTGAACACACAATCTCCTATATATATCGCTCAGACCTATTGAATTCATAAACTTTATCTAAATTCATGCGGATATTTCTTGGTTGAAAATTCTTATTTTATTTTTTTTTTTGTTCGTGATCTTTAATGAGACATTTTTTTTTTGAAAACGTGATGCATTTTTGATGGAAATAACTATTTTCCTGATTGATTTCGAAGAATCTATGAGTGAAAGGAAAGAAAATAATGATAACGAATACTTGTGCCGAACTTTTTGACTTATAAAATTTAAAATGTCTAAAACTTTTATATCTTTTTATTTGAATACATTTTCGAGAGTAAAATATTATACAATGAAAGTTTTATAGAAGATATTTTCTTGTTGATGAACTACGGTTTTTTAACGAGATAATGCTGTATACATTTGCATACCATTTTGAGCAATGTAATTATAATTCATTTTGATTCTTTCAAATAGTTGAATTATTTCATATATTTTAAAAGTAAATAAAAGGGGAAGTAAATTAAAGAGGGTACTGATACACACCTTAGATATGCTCTAAGTTAAAACATCCTCCCATTGGAGCATTAAGGAAAAGGGACGGGGCTGCCAGCTTAGGCGGCATCCTCATCACTTTGCAATGGTTCAAATTTCTAACGCCATTAACCATCATACAGCTTTGTTGTGCGAAGTTAAAATAACTCTCACTCACTCGACTGTATTTCGAATATCCTTGCAGCACCATAACTTCTTGCTCATTTGCGTATCTTTGTCTTTATGGTGCAAATAGGGGTTTATAATTGGGTATGATTAGCTACCTTCACGCCACCGGACTAAAAGGATTCAGATTCATGATATATGATTTTCACAGAATTGTAAGGGTTGCCCAAATAAAATGGGGACGCGTGCAATTGTGTCAAAATGATTGCAGCTAAAGCAGCGCTACCGAACCTGATATAAAGAGTGGTAGGAGGTGTACACCACACCTACGACGTGCAAAGATTAAACCTGTTCTCGGCAGAGGATATAGATCAAAAGTAAAGTCGTGCTATTCACGGATTTTTTTCCATATCGGGGCAATGTGTGGTAGCATAGTTTCTGATTGCGGAAGGTGAGCTGAATGCAAGCAATTATCAAGGAATGAGATTAGTCTACGGCAAAAAAGCACTGCTTAGATCGAACAATTAATTGGTGCAAGGGTTTTCGTGAAGGGTGGCAAACGATATCAGACCTCCATGACAATAACAGCCCAAAATCCTCCCTTGAAGCCCAGACAACCTTAAAGCTACACATTACCGTAAAAATGACAATTTTATCGAAATTTTTTTTTTTTGCCTTTTCCTGCAGCACATACGATTGGGAATCTTGGCCCCAAATTTCAAATCTGCTAACCAATTAGTTTTTAAGATATTTGAAGTTTTCTGAGTGCTATCAGACCCGATATTTGACAGCTGAGGGGGCGTGGTTAGTTTTGGTTTCATTTTAAAGCATTTTTCCATTCTTAAATTTAATTAATTACTAATATTTTTAATAAAATCGATATTTGCTGAGAAGTGATTATTAACTTCAACTTTCACTACTGAAATCGCTTCTGTTTGTTTACATTTTGAATTTTTGGTGTGCGTATAGTTACTTAGCTAAAATTGATAAAAAAAAAGATCTTTCTCAAGACCAATATTTATTCTCATATAATTTATATAGCTTAAAAGCTTGTTTACTTTGTTCAAGTTAAGTTTTTCTGTTGAGAAAATGCCACGGAAAAAAATTTCGCAGCTTGCGAAGAGAAGCAATATTTCTAAAAGATGGAGTACTGTTGAAAGTTACGATGTTAATGACCATCCTTTACCTGTTACAACAACAAGACTTCAGAAAACAAGTGTTTTGAATACAAGAAAGAATACTACAGATAAAAGTAAATATTTCAGTGATGTTCCAAATTACACTATAGTGGATACTGAATGTTTAAGTAATTTGTTTACAAATCATTTATGCAGTATTTGTCATAGTGCATCCTTGAAACTTTGCTTTGGTCACAGAAATGGATTTGCATTCAAAATGAATGTTGTATGTATTAATTGTGACCAAACCCAAAGTGAAACATATTCTTCAAAACAGTTGGTTGATACTAAATTACATCAAATAACAAATGTTAGCAAGCATCAATTTTTTAATGCTCCATTTGATGTAAATATGACAATAGTGCAAGGTATGTTAAGTTTGGGACTTGGGTACTCGGCGTTGGAAAAATTCTGCATGCATATGAATTTAAATATAATGTCTAGTAAAACTTTTAATTCCTATAAAGCAAAAGTTCTGAATGGACATCTCGTTGCTTCCAATCAGCTGTTGCTTGATATTCGTAAAGATGTCAGAGAGGCGAATGGCTCAAGGAATGATAAAGATATCGTCGATATTGGAGTGTCATATGATGGAAGCTCGTTGACAAGAGGGCATGCGTCAAACATCGTAATAGGATGTGTTATCGACTTGCTGACTGGCTTTGTGATCGACTACGAAGTGATGTCAAAGCGGTGTGGAGAATATGAACAGACTAAATTTGCGCTTGGAGAAGACAGTGTTGAATTTCATATTTGTTATAAAGGACATCAGGATGCTTGTAGTGCAACACATGTCGGATCATCTGGTGCAATGGAAGTAAATGCAGCTATGAAAATATGGGAAAGATCTGAGAGCACTGGCTTCCGGTACACAACCTTGCTCTCTGATGAGAATTCTAAGGCTTTCTTAGAATTAAAAGAAAGAAAAATTTATGGAAGTGAAATACAAATTAAAAAAGAAGAATGCATCAACCATGTGAGCAAAAGATTGGGAACAGCTTTGAGGCAGACAGTAAAAGATTGGCGAGTGAAAGGTGTAACTCTGGGAGGGAAGAAACACGGCAGTTTGAAAGAAGAGACAATAAAAAAGCTTACTAGATACTACACTAATGCTATACGCAAAAATATAGGTGATGTAGAGGCAATGAAAACTGCAATTTATGCTACCCTATTTCATTGCATATCTACAGACCAGAAGCCACAACATAAAAAGTGTCCTTCTGGTATCGACTCTTGGTGTTTTTACCAGTCATCATTAGCACGTAGGAAGAAACCAGGTTTGCATAAAGATTGGGTAAAAACACCAATCAATGAAGAATATTTGCCCAAAATTTTGCCAATTTATCAAAGATTGGCTTCAACGGAATTATTAAGCAGGTGTGTTAGAGGTTTAACACAAAATTCCAATGAAGCATTGCATTCGATGATATGGAACAAATGTTCCAAAGAAAATACAGCTTCTAGGAGACGTGTGTTGATTGCCGTGTCGAGTGCAATATCTGAATTTAATGTTGGAACATTAAAAGCCCTTAAAACATTTCAGGATGCTAATTGCCTTGCAACAAGTTTATCATCAGAACATTTAGCCAACTTTACCGATTATAGGAGAACCTATTTCAGGAATAAAATAAAATCTGCAAATTTTAAAGTCGCGCAGCAAAAATTAAAACTTGCTAAATTGCGTCGACTTAAAATTGAGAAAAAATTAGGTGCTATGTACAAATCTGGTGGATTTTAACTTTTTAAGCTTTAATTTATAACATTATTATTTTTTATAAGTGTATTGTGTTTTAAAACTTTTGTGAAATTATTATGTTAACTTTATGCTGAAAAATCTGTCATCGTAACAAATGCTATTTCGATATTTTGCAAAAACATATTTTGAATAAGTAAAAATATTTTCAATCATATTTAATTAAAGTAGTGTTTTTATGTATTATATAAGTAGTAAAATAATATATTAAAAATTTAGAGCTTTGCAAGTATTATTTGTTTTTGTTTTATGCCTTTACAAACTTTAAATGCATTTTTCTCAGACTTTTATTTTTGAAGATGTAAGTGTTTTCTAATCCCTAAGGCTTTTTTTCTGTTCAAGATAGTCTTGAAATTTTTTATAGATACTTAGATATATGTGTTACATAAAAGTTAGTATGGGTTTAGGTCTGAGATCTTTAGTTATTTTTTTAAAAAATGTTAAAGTTAATATTTTAAAAAATTTCGTGTTTTTTCCAGGTTTAGCTAGAAAAAAAATTATTAAAAATCAACAAGGAACTAGATTTTGAAATCCATACTAACTTTTGTTTGCAATAATGTAAGAAATATAAATCATGTAAAATAATTTTAAAATTTCAAAAATTGTGTATTTTATAAGAGTTTTAAAAAAACTTCAAAAATTTTAAATTTTTTTAAATTTTAAAATAATGGCTTGTTAAAATGATTTTTTATTTTCAGAATCGGTTTAATAATATAGTCTGAAAACAATACATAAATTACTTTTAATATTACTGTCCCCAGAAAAAATTTTTGAAAAAGGGTACCGTGTAGCCTTAAAAAAATTTTCGTTTAAGTGTTGGAACATCTACCGCATATATAATATACTAGCCGTTACCCACCCGCTTTGCTTGGTATTTCATGATGTTTATAAATTTATACTGTTTATATATATTATTGATATATTAGTCCTAGCATTAATAGTTAGATTGTATTGAAATATATACATATGCCTGCAACTGTCACCTCTTGATAAAAAAAGGGCAGAACTCATCTAATTTGTATTTTCTAAAAATCTCTAAAATTGAAATATAGAAAGATGTTTGCTCTTTCGTAACCCTATAACCAATTGGATTCCCGCAAAACCAATTTTCGGAGAATCTCTACTCCTTAAATTGAACATGCAAGTCAAATTTCAAATCTAAATCTAACAGAAAAAAATGAAAGTTTTATTATCAATATCCCCGTAATCCCGTTGAGAGCTGTTCTCCAAAATAATATCTCTTAGCGGATTTCAATTCAACAAAAGAAAAATGCAAACTAAATTTCATTATTATAGCCCTTTTAGTTCGAAAAAAGGAATTTTTTGTCAATACAATCCCAGTAACCCTTTGCACCTAGCCCCCAGGTGTTGATTTCAGTAAAATACATTCTTAGTGGATCCCTATTCAACAAAAGAAACATGCTTAACAAATTTCAAGTACACAAGTCCAAAAATTCTAAAACATGATTTTTTATCCCTGTAGCTCCCCTTGACCACTCGCAACCCTCCTTAGGGGTCGATTTTTGTTTTACTCTTTGTTTGAGGAACTCTATTCCATGAAAGGAACATACCTACCGATTTTCGAGCAGTTGGATCGAATAGTTTAATAACACAAATATTGATCTATTACGCCCCAAAAAGAAACTTGGGGGTTAATTTTCGCGAAACCCATTTTATAGCGGTTCTGTACTCAAAGAAAGGAATATGCTTACCAAATTTCAAGATTGTACGTCTAATAGTTAAAAGATGGGAATACTTATCTATAACCCCCACAACGCCACTTGGGTGTCTGCTTTCACAAAACCCATCTTATAGGGGAACTTCACTCTATCAAAGGAATCTGCTTACCAAATTAAAGGATTGTGCGTCCAATAAATTGCAAAAAAATTATCAAAAACGCCCCTTAAGCCCCCGCAACGCCACCTAGGGGTCGATTTTCACAAAATACATTATATAGGGGATTTTTAATCCGTGAAATGATTCTGATTATCATATTTCAAGGCTGTACATCCAGTAGTTCAAAAATGGAATTAATTATCAATAACGCCCTTTAAGTCCCGCATCAACTCTTGGGGGTCGATTTTCACGAAACTCATTTTGTAGTGTATCTCTATCCTGTAAGAAGAATCTGCTTACCAAATTTCAAGACTGTGCGTCTAATAGGTTAAAAATAGAAATAAATATTTATATCTCCCCTTAACCCCCCCCCGCAACACCCCTTGGGGGTCAATTTTCACAAAACCCATTTTGTAGCGGATATTTACTTCATGAACGAAACATTCCCACCAATTTTCAAGCAGGTAGGTCAAATAATTTAAAAACGAAAATATTTATCTATTACGCCCCTTAATCCCCCGCAACGCCACTTAGAGATCTGTTTTCACAAAGCCCATCTTATAGCTGATCTCTACTTTATGAAAGAAATGTATTTGTCAAATATAAAGACTGTGCGTCTAATAGTTTAAAAATGGAAATAATTATTTATAACGCCCCTTAAGTCCCGCAACGCCACTTGGGGGCAATTTTTACGAAACCCATTTTGTAGCGGATCTCTACCCTATGAGAGGAATCTGCTTACTAAATTTCAAGACTGTACGTCTAATAGCTGAAAAATCGGAATTTATAACGCCTCTTAACCCCCCCCCCCCACCGTAATACCCCTTGGGGTCAATTTTCAAAAGATCCATTTTGAAGCGGATATTTACTCCATGAAAGAAACTTGCCTGCCAATTTTCAAGCAGGTAGGTGAAGTAGTTTAAAAACGGATATATTTATCTATTACGCCCCTTAATCCCCCGCAACGGCACTTAGAGGTGTGTTTTCACAAAACCCGTTTTGTAACTGACCATTATTCTATGAAAAGAATCTATTTATATCAAATTTAAAGACAGTGCGTCAAATAGTTTAAAAATGGAAATAATCCTCTATAATGCCCCCTAAGCCCCCGCAACGCCACTTGGGGGTCAATTTTCTTCAAACTCATTTTGTGGCGGATCTCTACTCAATGAAAGGAATCTGCTTACCCAATTTCAAGATTGTACATCTAGTAGTTTAAACATGGAAATAATTATTTATAACGCACCTTAACCCCTGTAACGCCCCTTGCGTTTCGAATTTCAGAAAATCCGTTCTTAGCGGATGTCTACTCTATGAAAGGAACATGTCTACCAAATTTTAAGTCCGTAGGTCGAATAGTTCCAGAGATATCGTGATTAGTCAGTCAGTCGCTTTTCTCCTTTATATATATAGATAGTCCAGATTTGTCTCCCTGAAACCTTCCACACTTTTTCTCCACTTAAAAGAGCATTACGTTTCCCTTCGGACGTTGAGGTGAAGGAAGCTATGCAGGACTTCCTCGAGAATCAACCATAATCATTCTACAGCGAAGACATAGACCTACTGTCGAAACAATGGGACCTGTGTTACAACGCCCAAGACTATTTATTTGAAATTCCAATAAAGGATTTTCTGTATATCAAACTTGTCCACTTTTCATTTGTGCAATCATTATATTATTGGTTATGTTTTTTCAAGCTATTCCAACACCACAAACGCCAAAACAAACTGCTAAGAATTGTTACCTATCCAATACAATTCTTGTTGCAATGTAAAATCGCGCTTTATGACGGAATATAATATTCATTAGATTTGAAAATTTAATATTTTGCATTTTTGGTATAAATTGAATTTTAACTCGAAATTTCGCGTTGATCAGATTTCACACGTGCTTCATATTTCTGGTTATTTATGCGTTTACTTTACAAAAGAGAGTATAATGATAATTTACTGATACATAATTACAATTTTTGTATACAATGCAACTTTTTATGGATTTATATTCAGAAGTAATATCACAGTTTGATTAAAACTATGCAACTAATCTATAATTATTTAAAGTACATTCAATGAATCTTAGTATAATGAAGTTCAATGATATTTTTAGGATTGCGTCTACTTCAAGTTTTGTTATCTCAGCCTAAAAATTCACAAATATGACTATGAAATACACCGTATAATCTGCAACATAAAGCCCACTTTTCACACACACAAAAAAAAGTCGAAATTTGAAGGGGTGCTTTGCACTGTTAATTTAAAATAAATGACATCCTTCATGAACTTAGAGGGTTGTAGTTCTAAAAGTATATTTTTTCTAAAGCTTGGAATAATACCTGAATAAATGAATTTTGTCCAGACGCGCATTTTCTATTACATAAATTCAATAATATAATTTTCACACGTCTACAGGAATAAAATAAACTTTGATTCCAATGTCATTTTACTCTTAAAAAGAACCCAGGACTTTACTTTTAAAAACAAATTTGGCATAATTTCCAATTTTCCGTATTTTGTAAAATGGAGTTTCATGATTTCATCCAAAAAGGAATGTTACAATATTTAAATTGCTTTAAAAGTATACACTAGTTTAGACTTTATAACACTGCTCTATCGAGCACAGTTGATACCTAAATCCCCGAACTCAGTGAACTTTATTTTTATTCATACATCTTACACACACACACAGCTTACGTAAAATTGAAAAATTGTTGCTATTCTTACTCAGTACATAATTTTATCTGGATTTAAATTCCAACGGTTGTGCTTTGCCTTTATTAACATATACAATTTCGATGTATGCTTATTTTAAGTTCTAGAAATTTTTGTCAGAACAATTCAAAAGGATCTCTGAGAATTTTACACTAAACTATTTCTTATAAGATTGATATTTTGGTGCAGTGATGTATCATTTTCTATGAAATATCTAATGCCATTCTAATGAAAATAATGTATGCTATGAGGATTATCGGGTAAATAAATATTTCCTTTTAAGCAGATCTTACAGTGCCGTCCGAATTCCTGCATCTCTAGCACTTCAAGTTTTATGTTTAAACATGACTTACAAATTCGGAACATTTAAATGTAGATTATTATATTTAAATCTAGCATGAAATTTGTGTGTGTGCGCGTCTCTCTCTCTTTCTCTTTCTCTCTTTCTCTTTCTCTTCTCTCTCTCTTTCTTTCTCTCTTCCTTTTCTCTCTCTCCCTTTTTTTCTCTCTCTCTTCTCTCTCACTCTAGGAATAGTTTCACAAAGAAATTTTTTACTATACCTTTTTGAAATTATGTTAAATAAAGTTGAAAATGACCTACATAAAAGAAAAAAATAATAAATTGATGAAAACTTGATAAAAATATAAAATTAAATATATGTTAATAAATTTTGCCGTCGTTCGTATTTAAATCATTAATGATAGCAATGGGCAATCATTTGCTCTGAATCATTCGTCAACAACTGATATGCTTGGAATAAACAATTTTTCATTACAATTCAATTGAAATTTTGTAATGCAACGCATTGATATTTTCATTTAGCTCCTTTTTGTTAATAGGATGTCTTTGATATTTCTGTGCCTTTTCCCCGTCATAAGTTCTAAATGAGATTTAAATTCGGAGACTGGGGTAATCACTTTAAATGTTTGATGTTAATGATGTGGAACTACTTCTCCACACTGAAATGGTCTTTGGCAGAAGACATTCTCCACATTGAGGAAAAATCTTGTGCGATTATCAATTTTTTTTTTAAATTTAGTACACCAGTCCTTAAACTTTTGATCATCGCGGCCCCCTTTTATCTATCAATCTGACTTCGTGAACCCCAAAATTTTGAAAACCTCTCCCCAACTCCCAATACATGGCTGAGTGATTTAAATGCAATCGATACCGTATTGGCACACTATAAATCCAGTTCTTAATTTTTGCACAAATATTTCTACAATGTTTTTGAAAATATTACATTGCAATAATGGCTATATGGTAAACAGTGAAAAAAACCTGATTTAATATTTTTGATCGAAATACATGTTATAGTAAAGTTGTTTCATTGAGGGCAATTCAGTGATCTATCTAACATCTTTCAATTTTTCTATGAGGCCTTTAAGAGTCTGTAAAAGAGGAAAATCTTAACATTAAATGAGCATTAATATAACCTAATTTGCAGACCCCTAGAAAGACAGTGTAGACCCCAGGGGTCCATAAACCACAGTTTAAGAGCCACTGCTTTATTACATTGCAGTAATTTAAAACAATAAATGATACATTCAAGTATATATTATCTCTCAACACTGTTTGCAGCCTTATGTGTCAAAATCATCACTAACATGAGGACTTAATTACGTACACTATATATACTTCTGTATTTGAGTTCTCCCAGTATCTAACCCAATTGACTTGACTCTGAAAAATACTTTTCAAGTTATTTGAGAAAGCAGTTTTTCTTCTTTTTTTTATTAACAGCATTTTCTTCTTTTTCCTTTTAATATATTCCAGGTCAGGTGTCGTCCTCGCCACTTGACCATGGTTCAAAAATTACGAGGTACATCGCCAAAAGCCCTCGTGTAGCTGAACAGTGTGACGTTAATATTCATTCACTCACTCACTCAAGTTTTTGAATCCCCCATGATGAGTATCTTGAGTCATCGGACTAAGTGTAATCAGAGATTGTTTCCACAGTTTATATTCTGAACACTCCTAATAGCCATATATTAGTTAATACTTCTATTCGAAATTTACTGATGTGAAAATCCCTGATAAAAATGTATATATATATATATATATATCATTTTTTTAAATCAAAATTGATGAATACTGTGACCTTTTGCAACCAACCCATTTTCTCGTATACAATATATTGCGCAACATACACGTCAAAAAACACAGGTGCTAATGTTTAATTGGACAATGTAAGCTAGCATGTTATTGTTTACTTATTTTTCATAAAGTTTCTATGGACTGTTTGTCTTTGTTTATTCACGATTTTTATATAACAACTTCTGAGTTTAAAAAGGCATGAGAATATTTGTTAGCAAAATTATAAACAAATGATTCATAAACAATATTCTGCTTTTAAATTACTTATTAACACTACTTGCATAAAATACAAAAAAAAAATCAAAACTTAGTATAATAATGCAGATTATTGAACACTGCATTGTATATAATTTTATTTCGTGACTAAAAATATGTTGACTTTAAATAGATTCTGGGGGATATCTTGCATAGTTGTACTAGCTTACCATGATATAAGACCATGATTAATAAATATATTTACAAGAAGGAAAACCGTTCTTTTTATTTTGTTCTTAATGTTTCTAAAACTGTTGTTAAAAGTACTTTAGTCATTCTACGAAATCAACTTTTGAACTTTGCCACGCCTAAAGAAGTCCATATGTCCTTCAGGCTGTGTTATCGTTAATTAGTATACTCGTATACCAGAGGTGGAAAACCTTTTAACCTTTGGAAGCCACATTTTAATTTGGCTGTAATAAAGACGCAGTAAATGTGTGCTTTAAAAGTCGCCTATCGATAATGTTTTTCATTTTTCAGCTTTTAAAGTGCAGCTTGTTGATACTTGCCTTTTAAATATAGAAGTTTTGATTTTATGCATCTGGTAGTGTATATTTGCATTCATTTTCTACAGTTAACACCATTTTACTTTTCACTGGGAAGTAAATAAAAATATCTTACTCTACTTTAAACGATCCATTCCTTCATTTAATTTCCTTGTTACTTGACATGACGGGTAAAAGCATACTTAATAATATCTTAAGAAACCTATAAATACAATACCGTGCTTTAACAAAGTGACAAAATAAGTTTAAGGAGAAAAACTATATGAGTACTCTTAGGCAGTGATGAATTAAACGACATGGAGACCTCTAGACAGTCAAATTCTCGGGGCGCTTTAGCCTAATAATTTATTACACAACATTTTAGGAATATGTTATTGAACAAATAAAATATAACAAATTATCAGCAAATTAAAAAAATATATATCTTATCAATAATTATTTATCAGAATCTGTAATAAAAAACTAACCCTTGCAATAAAAAATAGCTAAATATTTGGTTTTCTCAATTTTTTGGGACCCGTGAAAAGCGTAGGGTCCATAGGTGATCACATACTCTGCCCTACTCTCAGGGTACAAGTTCGCCAAGAGACAAGTCACAATCCCTAACGATCATTGATAGTGAGTTTTTGCAGAGTTCAGGTGCCATGTCTATTAGTGTTGCTCTTTTCTTGCGCTAGGTGACTCAATAGGCTCTAAAACTTAATTTAATTTTTTTTTATCAGTTTCTATAATTTATCTATTTTTTTATTAAAGAGGTAAATATCAATTAATTCAAGATAAAGCTTCTACAAAGGCTGTAAAAATTCCTCAAGGAAGTCTCATGTGATCTCAAGTTCATGCATTCCCCCCCCCCCTTTGGTATAAAACAGCTCGGGGTTATAAAAACTTCTGAAACGTTCTTACCTCTCTGCATTAGAGCTAAATAGTAAGAATCAAAAGTAACTTTAAAAACTCGATTATAAAGTTTTCAACCCCGTTATATAATTTTAAGCTTTACAGGGAAAAAATACGATTGTCAGAGAATACACAAAAAATTACTGACCCTGTGGGTTTTCGTAATATTTCATTCACTGAACAGAAAATAATAAAAGAAAATAAGATGTTTTAAACTATAAAGAAAGCTTTAAGTATAAAAGATTTGGTTAAATAACAAAAATTCTGAATTAAAATGTTCATTGCAAGGGCTATTTTTAGATACGTTATTATTATTTTCAGTTCTTTTGGTGGAAGAAATTTTAAAGATTTAAATGAAACCACACTTACCAAGTCATTTTGAATAATGATTATAGAGTTGGTGGAAGGATTTTTGTTTTTTCTATTTTTATAAATATTTTTTATCTCTCTTTAAAGGAGTAAATTTAAAGTTTGAAAAATCCTAAAAGAATCGTTTCGTAATAAAAATCTTTAATTACCGCATTATCACGCTATTGTAAGTGTTGCACCTTTTAAAAACAATGACGAGAGATTTTTACTGAAAATTTATTTGATTTGAATTTTAGTTGTAAACTAAATAGGATTTTATCCATTTTTTTATGTAAGATTTTAGAATAGTACTCGCTTAAAAATTATTTTTGGATAAAAAGTTTAATCAAATAAGGTAAATTTTAAATGTGTTGAAATGGATAAATCTGGGATAAACTGATGCGTATAGTATCTTGACTTGTACGGATAGAAGAAATCATTATCTATGATACTGTTCCAAATTTCGGATTATTTAGTTTAGTTACAAAATTTATAACTTTTCAAAAAATTACCCATATTTTTAGTTGATTATTTTTATAAATGATCTTTTTCACTTTTCCTGTTTTTTCCCTTCGTGTCCACATCCATTCTATGAATTTCATACGTATAGAAACGAATGGAGTATAATTTAAATTTTTCCTTTAGAAATTAACATCATTTATTGGAAGATACCAAGGAATTAGGAGGCTTCAAATATCGCAACTTGCAAAAGGTATTAATCTTTCAACCTCAAAATTGTATCCTTAAGTGGATTTAACTTAGAATAAGATTAATTAGTTTGTGAGTTAATTTTGCTAATTATTCAATAACAACTTTCTTACCTTTCTCTATTGTTAAATTTTTCTCGCTGAATGATATTTACTTTCATCTATTACCTCTTTAAAATAGAAACCACAAAATTATTCAATAGCAAGTGTTACTTCATAGATATCCTCTTATATATGTGTCCTTTACAGAATTCTAAAATGACAATATAATATGAATTGAGCTAAAATTGCATTAATAGTTGTTTCAGGTTATTTCAAGGATATCAGTTAATTGTATAAAATATGATAGTTTAACGGAATATAACCGACATAAAGATCATTTGGGAAATAATGGAGGATGCGACGTGGTAACTGTAATTAAACACTTACGTTATCATTGATTGCTATTATATGAAACCTAAAAAGTCAAATACCCCCCTGCTGAGAAGGTTGTTTGGGTAGTTTCAAGTATGTTTTAAATTTGCGTAATGAAAAGTCAACAAATATCTTCTCTGTTTTAGCATAGCATAAATTAATAACATTAGTGTTTTAATAACAAACAACCTTCGTACTTAATTTCTTGCCTTTCTTCAATTGTAGAATTATTTTCAGAGTTAAAGTTGTAAATTTATATTCATTAAAAACATACTCAGAATTGAAAAAATTATTTTATTCAGCACAAAAAACGTTTGCTTCTCAGCTTGAGAAATAAAATAACAAATAACCTCAACTTTAGTCTAAGCAATTTAGACAGAAAACGATAAGATGATGGTTAAACAACAAACCCTGAAAAACGATTTGTAAAATAGATTATACAATTTAAGACGTAAGAATCCAATTGTGCCTCCAATTCTCACCTAATGGTGAGATTGTATAGTAAAAAAGTTCTCAAGTGTGTCATCAATTCAGCGTGATTTTTTTTTCTCTCGGTTTTGCTAATTTTGTAACTGTAGAGCCGTGGTTCCCAAACTTAATGTGCGTGCTCGTGGTTCCTTTATCAATGCAAAATAAACCCTTACTATTTTAACTTTTAATGTCTTGAAAATGGTAAATTATAAAGATGTTGTGATGAGCATGTAACGAGTCTATCCGCGAACCTGTATTGAATCGCTTGGGGGTAAACTTATTTCTTTTTAACTGTCGTTCTATTGAAAACTGTCTCTCGAAGAAGACACCATTTATTCAAATGTATGGTTCTATTTAAGCATTGACTTTTAGATACGTGAACGTAGTGGATAGTAGTTGGGAGGTAGTCGAGAGTTGGTTGACGATTAATTTCTGGATGATCGAATATTGCTAACTGACGATTAAGCAATAAGATAGAGATTAATAATAACGACTGGAGGTCGCATAGAATGGTCGTGAGTTTGACCGTAGCCGTCCAAAGTGTTCTAAAAGTAAGTGAATTAGATTATACTCAGATATTAAGTGCAGTAGAACGTCGTCTATCCGAATCAATTGGGACCGGACACTGATCGATACGCGATTGTTCGGCTCACTGAAAACTAAATGCAAACCGGTGCAGTGTATGAAACCGGACACTATACGAATATTGAAAATCCTCACAAGTGGAAAGCGTGCTTGAAGAAAAAGCAAAGTAGAAGCAAAATGTCGCAATTGTACCTTTATATTGCGGAAAATAATCACTTATTTTCCTCACACGAAACAACTGTTGAGCATTGCACAGTTCGAAAACGTATCCGGACTTTGGTTGGATATTTGACGCTCCGGATAATAAACGTTCGTATAAACGACATTCTACTGTAAACCTTTTTGCCGTGCGATTGCTCTTATACTTAGTAGTGATGTACTTTCCCTACCCTGAGTGGTTTTCAATTAAAGTCAGAGAAATAATAAATTGTGTGCAGGTTACTACATAAAATTAGCATTATATTAATAAAAACTATTTTATACATAACAAATGTATAACTTGGGTTAGAGTAAATTTATGTACGACATGGATTGCATTACAAAATATTTGCGTACTGTGCTTTATCTTTTACAATAGTAAGAAATAATACTGCTATTTCGGTGAAGAACTAAAGAACATTTCTTCATTCACGGTCATATTTTAGACAATTTTTTGCATAAAGCAGCGAGATATAGTTCCTATTCAAATCCCTTAAAATGCACCACAATGTGACATTAGTCATTACTAGTATTCTATGCACCTATTCATTACATTTTACTCTATAAAATACTTTAACACGTAAACTCACGTTTTAACTTTCCTATTTATGGAAAGTTAAAACGATATATAGTCGATTTTATTTATGACTATATATGAATGCAATTTGATCCGAGAATAAATATCTTAAGACATATTTTTATGTGAAAATTGTGAATATAAAGATCTTCTAAAAAATGTTAAGATACTGAGGAAAACTTTTGAAGTTTGATAAATTATGACAGCACTCTGCATTGAAGTTTGACATTTCTCACCAAAAGCTAAAAATAATCTACATATAAACCTGATACCTGGAATAAATTTTATAATGAAAATATATTTTTCTTCTGCTTGAATTTTGTATAATTTTTTGAAAAAATTTATACTAATTTCAGTTTTTCTAAATTTTATAAAATAGTAATGTTTTTTAATGAAATATAACTTACTAAAATATGTTTTATGTTATAATTTAGCGTGTTTTATATTAGACATCGGCTTAGTCAAACCGTAGAATGAGTTTGTAAATTACCTAGCATCGATGATTATTGATATTTAAAGTTTTGTGTGTGTAGACAAATAATGATGTTGAAATATATATTAAAATTAATTTTTCCAATGTATTAATTCTATAAAAAAGAAATGCTCTGATTAAAAAAAGCGTCTTTTTCTTTATATAATATTCCGCTATGCTATAATTTAGTCAAGCAAAAAAAAAAAACCCTCGAATCTTTTCCAAAGACTTATTACTTTCGTACATTTTTTTTTTAATTCTTAAAATATATTTCTCAGAGAAAAACATTATTACTTAAACACTTAAATTATATTTTGTGATAAATCTAATGCAGCTTTTACATTCTTTCAGTTTTTCTAATAATTCCTTAACCATAAAGAATTAGTTTTTGTGTGTTTTAATAAAATATTATTTTGAATACTCTCGCTCCTATCTTTCTACGGTTAACTGAAAATGTTAAAAATATAATCCTTGTGGAATATCACAAAATTATGAAACTATTTCTTAAAAAAACACTATTAAAAAAGTTCGCTCTTTTTGCATAATTCTTGAAAAATGTATATTTAGGAATGAATAAGGAGAAGTGTTGATGGGGAGAGGGGTTATACATATCATGAATATCGTGAATAGGATCATTTTAATATTTTGTTGTGAAAAATGTAATTTAGACTTTTTATTGTTGAACTGAATGTATAAGCTTTATATAATCTGGTCTTAGAAGTTTGCGTTAAAGTGATATTTGCAGCATACACTTTTCAAATATTCCAATTTTATTAAAAGAACAAAAGAGTATGTGGTGACATATAACCTCCTCTAAGATTATCATCACCCCGTCTACCGTTACTTGTTTCCGGACGTGTAGGCGGATTAACGAATTCAAGAGGCATCATTACAAATCACTATATTTATTGATACCTCTTAATCAAGGAAAGTTACAAACTCACGATTGAAATTTAAGAACAATAAATTACAGTGGAGTATGAGAAGGGGTTACTACTAGCGGAACTACGGAATCGGGACTGAATCCACGAAAGATCAGCACGTACAATTACAGCCAAACACGTACACGTATTTACTAATTTCCAAATCACTAACCTTATTCTTGTACTTCGGCAGGTCCGTCGTGGTGCAGAAATTAATGCTGGCGGGATCGGATAATGGTTAGGATCCACACTCGACTTTCCAATTTCAATCTCAGCCCTTCAGCTTAGCTCGTCGCGTCAATACTCACTAATCTGTCAACAACTGCGTGTTGATTTACCGATGCTTCAATTCATTTTACTTTAAAAATCTAACTCTTCACTTTACTACTCTCTCTTTCATCACGTTAACTCGCGAAACCCGAACTTATATAATATCTCTCATTTGCATAAATCAAGCCTTAGCTCCCGGTGGAGATTGGTTGAAATAAATAAAACTTTAAAGAAATATTGAGGAGGTTAGTGAAAACCGTACAGCTCGTACAAGTATATGTAATATGTTTCACAGAAGAATACATGTAATATAATTTACAAAAGATTATATGTGCGTGTGTAATATAATTTATTGTAAAATCTTTCTCATTATATTCCTTTTATGGATTTTTTTAAATCTAAAATGGTACTGCAACCATATAGTACCAGGTGGGTTTCCTGTGCTTGAATTTCAATTTATTCAAGATCTGTGAAAGGTGTATTTTTATGAAATCATTAGAATCTGTTAAATTCAACAAATGATAAAGCGCTTTATTACTTGACGTATTACCCCTGTTACTTAACAGCGATTCAAACTAAAAGAACAATTACTGAGAAATTTGTTTGTTTTTCTGTTTTGATTTTGATTAAAAATAAAATAATTTTTTTTTCAAGAACTATGAAAATAAATTAGAAAATCATAGGTTGAGCAAATTTTTCAATCAACAAAACGTAATTTTTAAAAAAAATATTTCTTAGTAAGTAATTATTTCTTTGCCATAAATTGAATCGGAACCATTGGCAATACATTTAAAGATATTTTGAAACAAGTAATATTAACAAAAAATTTTAAAGCCAATTCCTACTTTGGTCAACAAAGAAAAATTTTATGTTAATTAATTTTTATTAAATAATTACAATTAAAATAAATATGTATATAAATATGACAGAATCACAATATTAAGTGGCAAAATAGAAAGCGATTTCCTTTTCTATATATAGTGTTGGACTATTACTTTTGTTTGTTACTATTTATTCATTTATAAATCACATTCTCAGAAATTAGGACATCGTGGTAAGGATTCAAACACACGACTCGTGGATTAGAACTCCAACGCTCTATCCATTGTGCTACAGGGACACAACGAGCAATTTTCCCATTTTAAAGGTGTGGGACTGTTATATTTGTTGCTATTTATTCATTAATTACATTTAATTAATGAATTAATATGTGAAAAAACTATTATCAAATGTTCATGCTTAATGTTAATACTATCAAATGTCATCCACTACAAGTTTAAAAAAATGCATTTGAACTTGAGTGGATGAAAAAAAATATTTACTAACGATTGAAAATTTGAACAAGATATATATATTTAAAATATAGGGAGAGTGTGAACAAATAGTAGGAATTGAAAAAAATAAAGTGTTTTTGACAGGAGCATTTAAGAAATGTGTTAAATTGTTTTGGTAAATTAACAATAATATAACGGCGGGGACATTGTATTTTGTTAAAATAGTATTAATAAAGTACGTTAGAAATATTAGTATTCTATTTATAAAAAAAAATTTAGAGGTATTGCACAGCATAGGAATTTTATACCAAAGTTGAAAAATTATTTTAATCTAAATATATCATTAATTCCTTTGGAAAATACATAGTTTGAATTAGAATCTATATGTTAATATATTTTTGTAAAAATGCTTTGGAATTGCTTAAGAAATTTTTAAACGGAAAAAGAAACATGAGAAAAAAGTTTGCCCTCGGGGGTAATTAAAATTTGTTAAAATAAAAACTTTCTTCCCCCGCCTTTTTTTCTTTTTCCTCTAGCGATTTTTTTCTCGTTTGTTCTATAAATTCTTTTACAGCAGAATGAATATCGTTTTGTGTACTAGATACTAAATATCACGAATAATTAACATACTCGTTCTTCTATTTTATAAAATGTAGAGATATAAAAAAGATATCGTCTTTTTTTTCCCTCTTCGGTATCACATATACAATATTATTTATTTAGTCTTCATTCAAAAACGATTTTTTTTTTTTTTTTTGCATTAAGGCAAAAAAGATGTACAAATGATATTGAGTATAAATTTTTCATAAGTTTCTTAATTTTGTATCGAGGAAAACTAACCTGAATATTACAACTTACTTTCTTTAATTATTTATTACCAATATATTTAAATTTTAATATGTTTAATATTACTTACGGTATCTGACTACGTACGGAACGTGTTTTTGAAAAAGCGTATAAATGGATAATTTTTTTGATATTTAGAATCATCGCAGTATAAATATATATATATAATTGTTTTAAGCATACAATTGCAAGTAAAAACTACTTAAATATAGTTTTTTTGTCAAAAAGAGAGGATTAATAAAAATAATAATAAAAATACTTCGGTTATGTATAGCTAAGACTTCTATACAGAGCCTGTGAACTAGGATTTTTGAAATACATAATTTAAAAGTGGATTTTTATTCATGTTTTTATTCATCAGAATAGAGAAATTTTGACAAAAAAAAATTGTTATTTCTTCAATTGATCGTAACTCCGAAATGATGTAGAATTTTAAAAAAATCCAATTTAAGGCTCTGTAGAGAAGACATATAATCAAAATATTGTTATTATAGAAGCATTGACTTATCTATATGTAAGCAAAATATTGTTATTATAGAAGCATTGACATATCTATATATAAGCAAAATATTGTTATTATAGAAGAATTGACTATGTATATATAGCAAAATATTGTTATTATAGAAGCATTTTCCATAAAAAAATTTTTTTAATGTCCTTTATTTTTTGTATTTAAGTAATTTTTTGTTATATTAATATTCTAAAGACAATTTTATATGCTTATTGTAATTCAAATGTTCCATATATAAAAAAAAACTTATTCTTTTATATGTATTTTCAAAATCATGGTTCCGAACATAGTCGGAAAACTTATGTTCTAAAAATTACTATTGTCAAATTTTTTTCTAAATAATTGATTTATTAGATTAAATTTTATATATTTGTTGTGACAAATATATAAAATTTAAATTGAGATCTGTTTTGTAGTATGTAGTTTAATAATTCTTTCCAGCATACTGAAATATTCGAACAGTTGTTAAGATTTAAACCATGTGTCGTATTCAAGATTAGAAACCCTTCAATGACATAAAATTTAATTCTCTGTGGAAGGAGAATGGAGTTCAAATGTCAGTATTAACGCTGCTTATTTAATTAACTTCCGACTCGTGTTAAAAGAGCCAGGTAATGTTAATTAATCAAAGGGATAAGTTACTTTATCTAACCTTGACAAGGTCCTTTCCCACGAGTTTAATTTCAAACATAACCATCTACAGAGATGTTGCATTTGGGTAAAATACAAGACCAGTTGTTACTTTCCCAAATAGGATATAAAGCATTTAAAAGGCAATTATTTAAAATGAAAGAAATTCAAAGGAGTTATTTCTTTCAGCACCAATTATTGAAAGGTATAGGAGTTAGAAAATATATTTACTCCTTAAGAAATGTAAATGGAAAAGTAATATAGCTAGAGCTTTGGCAAATAAATGATTTTATAAAATAAATTCAAGAATATATATATATATATATATATATATGTTGTAAATTTATTGATTACATTATATATATATATATACGCTAGTGTTCAAAATTAAGAGAATTTTCAGATTTGGTCGATTATTTCTTGAACGACTGAACCGATTTTAATGAAATTCGGTATGTACATAGGATTGATATAATGCAAAAATTAGAATTCAACAGTTATAATATACACGCATGATCATGCGTAACACTCATCGGAGTTGGAAGATAAGAAAAAACAGTTGCAGAACAGCAAAAAAATAAATAAATAAATTGGTTAATAGGAGATAGGGTCCCCTTTTACAGATATACAGGCCTCAGTCCACGATTTTATACCGGAAATAAGAGAATTTGAGTTCCTGTGAAAATAAAACCTAATTGTTCAGTACTCTCGTTTAACAAATTGCAATTACCCTACCAGAGTGTACCAGGCATGCTCCTAAAGGTAAGAAGTCTAGAGATATGACTGGCCAATTCATCCGGCGAATATCCTCTCTATCCAGAATTGTTGATCAGATGAGATCTATGTGTCTTCGCTTTGTCATCCATTAAAATAAAATTTGAAACAACTGCACCCATGAAAAGGCGAAAATAAGGCTCCAATACTTCATCTATAATACACTGCTGGCCACCGTAAATGCAACACCAAGAAAGACAAGAGATAGCACAACAAAACTTATTTTGTAGATAACATGTTGACCAAGTATCAATGATTAAATATATAGACTTATGTGAAGTGTTGTTCCTGCAGATCAGTAGCCAGAGTAGCCGCCATTGTAGGAGATTACCGCTGCCACACGTCTCGGCATTAATTCAAAGAGACTTTGGATGTGTTCTTGGGGTACAGCAGACCAAGCAGCTTCCACACATGCCAAAGGTGATCTGGTGTGGCAGCTGGGGGCGTAATCTGGGTCAATCG